>PISX010014925.1:0-51399 GCA_004024625.1 Mellivora capensis | reverse complement strand
CTTTATGAGAAGACGGGATTAGGGCACAGAGAAAAACACCAGGGGCACATGCACATAGAGCAAAGACCACAAGAGGACAGAGCGAAGACCACGAGAGGACACAGCCAGAAGGTGGCTATCTGCACGAGAAGGAGAGAGGCCTCAGAAGAAACTGTACCTGCTGACACCTTGATCTTGGACTTCTGGCCTTCAGAACTGTGAGAAAATAAATTTCTGTTGTTTAAGCCAACCGCATATTTGGTTTAAAATATATATATATATATATATATATATATATATATATATATATATATATATATGATGGTAGTGCTAGTGAATTGATAACATGTCCTTTTAGCTCCTGGCTCAAAATAAGCACCCACATGAAGGCCTTTCTGAGGTCAAACTGAGAGAAACTCCTGCTCACTTGTGACGCTGGAATCACCTCTGAAGCTGGAAGTCACCTGGGGTCATTCAATCAAGTAGCAAGACAAGGAGCTCAGGGGCACCTCAAATAGTGCACTCATGGTCTCCAAATGCATCAGGAAATCTTGGCAGTTCTTACCAGTTGTCCAGCCAGATCGAATGCTGCTTCTTCTGGGGCGGGCCCACCCACCTCTGTTGTCCACCTTGCACGACACGTGAAGTCTAACCACGGCGGCTGTGACGTCGACTTTGTTCTGAATTACACTCTAACACTGAGATGTGAACCCCGCACAAAACTACCTGTCATTCTGATCTTGGACCTTCTTTACTGCTTGCTGGGGACCCTCGGTGGGATGGGACAAAGCCTTTGTCCATTGCACTTGTACATTTCAATACTTGCCGAGTTACGCATTGATAGTTGCTTTACAGGTTGCTCTCAGCTGTTTTCCCCTCTGTGCATTGTGTCCCCTCCTCAGGGATGAGGTCTGCTCTTACTCCAAGCCTACTGACTTTTCAGAGTCCAGGAATGGGATCTCAGCTTCATAACGATTACATGATGAATGGAATGATGACAGCCAATGGGGGATACCGTTCAGTCAGGGCACAAATGTGCTACTTTTTCAGAATCAGTTACACCGCAGGCTTCAGAACCACCTCCTGTGATGTCTAGATGAGCACGAGGCCCTTACCTCACAAGTGTTACTGCTTTAATTGCCTTCTGCTGCATCTGAGGTTATGAGGGGAAACGCTGACGGAAGGCCATGCCGGTGAACACAAGTCAGGATCTCTATGGTTTTAATAACTTAAGTAATAGTGGTAGCCAGCTTTTTCTGTAAAGATATGTGCCCACAGTCTTGGCACAGGCAAAGAGAGCTGCGTCAGCTTCCCTGCCCTCTGGGTCTGCTTTATGTGTCAAGCCCACTCATCCATCCAACCTATATTACTTGATTTTCCACCATGCACCTGGTGCTGTGCTTCGGGGAATGTGGCAGGAGCCCCACAGATGTTTCCCTGACACCAATAGGGTAGGTACTGGGCAGGCCTACCCCAAAGTCCAAGGGTAGGGCTCCTTCCCCTTTGTCCCCTTCTTCCCTCTCTCTCTCTCTTCTTTTGCCTGTCTTTCTTTCTTTCTCTTTCTTTCATACCTACCTGGCTTTTCCATTACCAGTCTGTAAGCTCCTCTATGGAAGATAAAGATTCTGCTAGTTCTCACTATCTGACAAAAATAACTTTCCTAGAAATCAAATAATTCACCTGTTGTATTAATGACCAAATCTTTGCATCTTTCTCCATGTTTAAAAAATCGGGATGGAAGCTTGGGGAGTTAGCAACTTCTCCTTTCCCAGAAAACTGAGGCCATCTTCACACAGACAACCCATTCTCCTGGCAGCACGCTGAACTGGGCTTGACCAACCCGGGTCAGCGGAGCACGAGACCTGGAGAGGTGGGCGTGATCCTGAGCCAGCTCCCCTTCCGTGGGCTCCGCCCTCCAGGTAACCCAGGACCCTCCCTCCCAAGCTCTTAGCCAGCTACTGACTCAGCCTGCGAGGTGTTAAGTTGAGGTGTTACTACCAGTCTCCGGGAATTGAGCTTTGGATGGAAAACTCCAAAAGACACTAAAGATGAAGCGAAACACATCTCAAGAGAAGAAAGGGGTGACTGCCAGAGGTGGGTGATGAAGTAGAAGGATGTATCTGCCACTCACCCCGTGCCGCACCCTACCCCCCCACCCCCCCCACCCCGCCTCCCCATGCCCCAGACTGGTGAAGGCCTTCATCAATGTGTTGATTGGAAAGCAGAACCTGATTCCTCCCCTGGCTCTGGATTTCTGCCAAGGCCTTCTGATCTGCTGAAGAAAGGCTCCATTAATGGGTTACAGAGGCCGTCTGCCTTCAGCGTGGGGGCGGGCAGGGACAGTGTCTGAGTCTTTCAGACTGGGGCTGGGATTGGAGAGAGGGAAGAACAAAAAAAAAAAAAAAAAAAAAAAAGCAGATGCTGTCAAAATAGTTTATTGGCTTGATTCATTAGGTTCAGCAGCTGCCCCAAAGAAAACAGATTCCTAGAGAACTGCCAGCCGGACAGCATTGCTCTTTCAAGGGAGCCTGATGGAGACCACAGATAAGGCTTTGCTTTTAAGGTATCATGCTTACCTTAACTGAATTCCTTTTAAAGACAGGCCTGTGTGTGTGTGTGTGCGTGCGTGCATGCATGTGTGTGTGTGTGTGTGTGTGAGAGAGAGAGAGAGATAGAGAGAAGTGGGAAGGAGACAGGGATGTGACGATACTGGGAACACTGGTGTACAATGCGTTCCTCTTTTCCCAAAGTAACACCACCAAGAACTCGGCTGGGGGTTGTGATTAAACTGAGCTTTTGTGTCAGTCTCATCCAGGCTCAGCAATTTAATTCCAGAGATAAGAGTCAGGTGCACAGGGCACAAAGCTTCTGGAAACAGCCCAGACCTCACCCCTCCCCAGCGGCTCCCACCCTAGCCTGGGGTATTGGGCTGCAGCATTCTGATTGCAGAGTGAAAAGGGTTTCAATGTCCACTTAGGCGATGGGATGCTAACTAAATCAGGAGCTCTTAGAACCTCTCAAGTGTTTTAACTGTTTAAATCCTTGTTATTTTTTTTTAACTGGGCTGAATAAAGAAGAATGTATAAAACATAATGTATTGGTTAAAAGCTAACTATAAAGCAACTCCTTCATAACCACAAGCCAAGTCAAGAGAGAGAACCTGGCCAGCTTCTGGGAAAGTCTCCTGCCCCGTCCTTATCTCACAACAACCCCAGCCCCTAGGAGACACTCCGCCCCATCATGGTCTTACATGGTCTTACAGCTAGGCCCCCCTACCCAGAGGGCACCTTCTGACTGTGTGGTGACATTCTCAAGTGATACACAGTACCGGTGGGGTGGCGTTTGAAATGATTTTTCAATCATTTTTCAATCATTTTTCAATCATTTCAATCAATCAGGGTTTGAATTATATATTCATATTAAGGTATATGAGGGGGGAAATGCACCTCAAAACAGTGATTTTACAGATAGTGGGCTAAAGAAGATTTTTTTTTTTAAAGTGCATGATAATTTAAAAGAAAACTTGAAGCTAGCAAGTCCAGGGAGTGTACAAATATGGCAAAAATCACAAAGATAGCCCACAATGGCCGCCATTCAGAAGCCCCACTTTAAGGCACTTGGGCAAGAGCCATCGGGGCTAGAAAAGACTTGGGTCATACAAACCAGTGTTCCCCAAACTTTCCTGATCAGATGTGCTTATTGTCTGCTGACTACACCCCCACCTCCTAAACCCAAACCTCTAGGAGTAAGGCAGGGGATCTGAATGACCTGAAGAATTTCGGGTGATTCATGGCCAGTAGAGATGAGGAGATTTAGGTTGAACCCAGTTCCCATATCCTCAGAACAGATCCTGATGCTTATTTACTGGGAGACAGCACCAAGTGTCTAAACCTGGTATCTGGCCCAGGACCAGAAACAGGGTCTCCTGTTTCCCAGCCCAAGGTCTTTCCTTTATGCCAGATGAGGGGAGTCCCTGCCCCACTCCTTACCCTCTAGAAGGTTAGGACAGGAAGAATTGGGGAGAGTATTTGCACCTGAGGCTGAACAGAAGCAGGGACTGCAAGAGGGATGGGCCAGAGACAGTATGAAGGCTAGAGAGCACAGATCTGGAGCAGAGAACAAGCAAGCTTCTATCCTCTCTCCTTGACCATGGCAAAGGGGAGATCTGTGGGGCTTCCCAAGGGCTCAGGCTTCTGGTTTCCTCTCTCTCTCTAGCTGGAGAGAATTCTAAAGCAAGAGAGTCAGGACTCAAAGAGACAAGCTTCTGCTTTTACAACAGGGCAAGGCAACAGACGCAATTAATCTATCAACAAATTTTCATTAAATTCCTACTATGTTCACACAGAGTGCTAAGGTTGGAAGGGTGAAAAGCAAAGAGCATGGTCCTTCTCAAAGGGCTCACTGTCTATCTCGGCCCAAAATGATAAATTTGACACACAACAATCAGCTTCTGATTTGGGGGCCTCCTTCCCATGCCGTGATTGTAAAGCAAGATAAGGGCAGGCCACGGTGTCTGGGAAAGATTTCAGGGAGTGCTGAGTAAGATTTCAATAAGAGGGGATGGCTATCATCTTTATGAGTGATGGAGAGAGCCTGACGGTAGCAGCCTGGATTTCTGTCCTTGCCTTCCTTCCCACCTCCTAAAACACACACACACACACACACACACACACAGAGAGAGAAAGTTGAGTTAAAATAAATATCAAAAAGATGTACTGGCAGGTAGAAGAAGTGATTAAAAAGGCAGCCAGGAAAAGGAAGAAGTGATAAAAATGCAGTGGGGATTAGAAGACTGAGTGAAGATTGTGGGTGTATCTTCTTTAAGATATCAGCCATTTCTAGGTCACTCCTTTGAGAAAGCCACCATCACTTTGGAGCAGATCTTCTCTGTCCAGGGAAGAATAATCCAAGTGTGGTGGATGTAAGGAGGGAAAGTCTCCATTCCCTTGGGAGATGATGGTAACTGGAACTATTTTATAGCTTACAAGAGGCAGCACATCCTGGGAGGCTGGGAAGAAGGTGGTAATTTCAATAAAATAATCTCAATAAAAGCCATTTCAATGTCTCTGTAGGACAGAGACACCATCTCTCAAGAACTTTGGTTTGGAAATAAAGAAGAAAGATAAGAAGACATAGAATTAAGAAAGTTTTCTTCTTATTTGTTTAACAAAGGGAAGATTGGAACATGTACAAATGGCCAACAGACACATGAAAAAAAGCTCAACAGCACTCAGCATCAGGGAATACAGATCAAAACCACAATGAGATACCACTTCACACCTGTCAGAATGGCTGAAATTAACAAGTCAGGAAACAACAGATGTTGAAGAGGATTTGGAGAAAGGGGAATCCTCGTACCTGTTGGAAGGAATACAAGCTGGTTCAGCCACTCTAGAAAACAGCATGGAGTTTCCTCAAAAAGTTAAATATAGAGCTACCCTACAACCCAGCAATTGCACTACTGGGTACTTATCAAAGGATACAAACAATGTGATTTGAGGGGCACATGCACCCCAATGTTTATAGCAGCAATGTCCACAATAGCCAAAATATGGAAAGAGCCCAGATGTCCATCAACAGTTGAATGGATAAAGAAAATGTGAAATATATATATAAAATATCTATGGAATATTACTCAGCTATCAAAAAGAATGAACTCTTGCCATTTGCAACAATGTGGATAGAATTAGAGGGTATTATGTTAAGTGAAGTAAGTCAGTCAGTAAAAAGACAAATATCATATGATTTCACTTATATGTGGAATTTAAGAAATAAAACAGATGAACATAAGGGAAGGGAAGGAAAAATAAAATAAGATGAAATCAGAGAGGGAGATAAACCATATGATACTCTTAACTCTAGAAAACAAACTGAGAGTTGCTGGAGGTAAGGTGAATAGAGGGATGGGGTAATTGGGTGAAGGGCATTAAGGAGGGCACTTGATGTAATGAGCGCTGGATGATATATTCAACTGAGGAATCACTAAACTCTACCTCTCAAACTAATAATACACTATATGTTAATTAATTGATAAAAAAAAGATTGGACCATGTTATATACATAAAGGCAATAGAAGGAAGAAGCAATAGAAAGAAGAAATATTTATTAGAGCAAAGCCTTGAAAAGTGGAAGGGTGTGGGATACAGAGCATAGACTGGTGCATTAGGTATGAGGAAAAAAAGGGGTAGAAGATATTGCTGAGAAACTACCACCACCATCACGATCAGAGCAACACACTTTATTTCACACTTATTATTTGTTGGTCATTCTACCAAGCTCTTGCATTCTTTATGGATTTCCTTTAATCCTCAACAAATCTATGAAACAGGTAATATCGTTGTCCCCATCTTTAGGTGAAAAAATAGTAACTCATATAGGTTAAACAACTTATTTCAAGTTATACAGCTGTAAGTAGTGTTATCTAGATTCAAACTGCTGCTGTCCAAAGGCAGAGCCCCCACTAAGTGAGGGACAATGGGTATGATGGTTTAAAAAAACAAAATGAATTTCTGTAGCAAGTATGGTGCCAGAGATTGGATATCTTGATAGGATCAAAAAAAGAAAGAGTGGTGAAGGTCAGAAAATGAGGAGAGCAGAAGTACAAGGGGGTTGATCAGATGACTAGAGGGAGACTGGAGTTTAAGGTGTCAATGGCAGATAGTCCCAAGCAATAAGAAGGTCCAGTGTGGCTATGGGTGGTGCTGGCTGAATTAGAAGCAAGATAGCAGTTGTGGAAGTGGTGCAGGTCAAAGATCTGTGATCTGACTTGATCTTTGTTAGGTACTCCCAATATCCCCAAATCTGCTGGGGTAAATTACTAAGGCATTTAAGATATGAGAGAAGACAATGCGTGTGAGGTGTTAAAGAGCTTGATGAATATGAGAAAATGACTAAGAAGTCCAAAGATTACAGCTGTGAGGGATTATGGACAGTGGTGTGGGTGGATGACAAGAGTTTCAAAAGAATGGTGATTTTTACCATTGGGTAAATCCAAATGGGTAGAGGAGTGATGGTTTGGGGGCAGATCCCAGGGGCAAAAAGAAACGTACTAGCCTCTGGGCTCTCAGAAGAATGGTAATCTTTCTGCAAGTGGTTTGCTGGGCAAGTAGGTCCTTAAAATGGAGCCAACCAAGTTTTCTGAAATATAAGAGGAGTGGAACACTTTCAAACATTTGTTTAATATGAGAAAAGAGACATTGTTCCACCCACCTGTACTGAAACCACTGCACCAGATGGTGAGGTAGTGATCAAAAAAACCCTAATTCTTGCTCTTGAGTATTTGTAGTCTAAGAAATGTATTCATGAAGCTAAAAAATGACCCAAGTAGCTATTTAATTAGAGTTGTGACAAGTAGCATGAGGAAAAACTCTAATGTGCCATGTGGTTATAGATCTAAACCATGAGAACCTACTCTGGCCAGACGAGTTCTAAGAAGCTGCCCTGGAGCAATGCCCTCAAGCTGAGAGGAGCAGGATAAGTTTCTCTGGGGGGAGAAGAGCATTGCAGACACAACATGCATCTGGGAAGGGGCTAAGGATAATAGTTCATCTACCGTGGGACTTAGGTTTACAAAGAAGAGAGATAAAGGGGGTGACAGGGAGGTTGGGGCATAGGAAAGGAAGAACAGAATAGTTAAGATATAAAAGTACAACCGAATGACATGACTGAAGGAGCTAATACTCTCCTTGAGCAAGCAGGACGGAAATGTGAGGCTCAAAGGACACAGCTGGCCTTTTTGTTCCAAGTAGGACCCTGGGATCACATGGCTTCAGCGGCTGTATGGGCTGAACTCCTTGGTGGTTCTAGAGGCCGACAGAGGCTGAGACCCTGAGTGGAGCCAGTGTTCTGGTCAACCTTCACCATACCATTCTTGGATCCACCTGCTTCTTCTGCTGCCAATTATCTCCAACTCCTGTTGCTGGGTTGGGATTTGTACCTAGCTCTGCCTGCATGAAGGCAGAAGAATTAATCAAATTATTGAGAGAAGTTGATCCACTTAGCAAAACTTAATATAACACAATCATCATGTTTGTGTGGTAGGAGGTCTCTAAGATGGCTCCAAATGATTCCTGATATTTACACCCTTGATAATCTCATCTCCTGAGTAACTTCTAACCATTGAATAGAGCACCTTTGCTGGGCTAGAATTTTGGTGATGAGGTTACAAAAGACTGATTTTCCTTTTCCTAGAAGACTCTCTTGTTGGCTTTAATGAAGCAAGTTGACATGTTGGAGGGGGTCACATGGCGAAGAACTGAAGACAGCCTCCAGCCAACAGCCAGCAAGGACCGAGGGTCTCAGTTCCTTCAACCCTCCAGGAACTAAACCCTACCAACAGCCAGGTAAGTGATTTTAGAAGCAGACCCTTTCTTAGTCAAGACTGCACAGGAGACCCCAGTTCTGACTGATACCTTGACTGCAGTCACATGAGAGACCCAGAGGCAGAAGAAGACCCCACTAAGCCATGCGTGGATGGCCGACTCACAGAAACTGTGACGTCATAAATGTCTGTTGCTTCTAGCCATTAAGGTTTGGTGTTATTTTTGTTCTACAGCATTAGGTTACTAATACAGTTAAGTATTTAAAGTGCATTCATTATTCATCTGTAGGGCATTATATGGAAATGACTACATGTAAGCTTCTAGTTCTAGCTCAACAACATAAATGGTTCGCACCCTCAAGGCTTTGGACCCACAGTGTGCTGTAACAGAAAGCATTATATCCCGCTGGCAGCATCCACTTCCTTTCCTAACAACACTCTGATTTTCTTGGGGATCCCTCCTCCCATTCCAGCATACTTCAGGATCTAACAATGGAGTCTCTCATTACTTTACACTTTTAGAATGACAGAAGGAAAAGAGAGAATTCTGGGAGGCCATTTTTCATAGGTAGTGGTGACCTCCCAACCAGACTGTTTGGATCATAAGATTGTTCTGTTGCCTACTTCTTGCCCCTCTGGAGCTCCTTCAGTTTCTTCATGCTCCCAATCCTGGTCCCCAGTGCCTGCGAGATTGTGTAGTTAGAGAAAACTTGGATAATTCATCAAAGAGCTTGGCAGTGGGTTCAACAGGACACAACCAAAGGACCATCTTCCTGAATCAGAAAATTACTGCTGCAACGTCTCACAAGAAACTACTGCTATGATATGGCCTGCTGAAAATTGAAAAATGCAGTCAACCAGAAGCTTCTTTGGGCTAAAAAAAAATCTCACACAACCACTCTGAGTTATCCTTTCCCTGAGGCGATTAGTTTGAGTTTGAGTTTGAGGTGGTTTGAGTTGTTGGAGACCCAGCTCCAACCACATCTCCAATGATCCAGAAGATGTCCTCTAATACATCAAACAGACCTCAAAATGGGAAAATGTAGTTTATAGCTCAACCTGGGACATGCCAGGTGGCTGGTCTCCTTAGGGATGGCATTACACTCATACAGGCACTCTCAGTTTTCCATGGGATCCATACCCCTTATTCTGATATTTGAGTGAAAAGATGTTTGGCTTCTCTTGCTTGCAGTCAAACTTTTCATTGCTTTTCTGCTACTCATTCTCCTCTTCTTACTAGTACAAAAAACACTGTCTGTTTTCAAGTCATGATTGACAGTCTGGATTGCTAGATAGGGAGGGAGGAAACTGATCTCCATAAAGTCAGACCTCTATTATTGATTACCTTTAAAGATTATTTTCAAAATAATTTCATCAGTCCATTTAGATTGGCATAATAAAGTTTTTGCCAATGAAAATGGCACTGGAAAATAGGCTTGCTATAGAGGACCCAGCCAGAATCCCATATCCATACCCCAAAACAAACTCAGAAGGCAGAGAAACCCACTCCTAGATGGACATGTTTCATAAACAGACATATCCAATTTGAATCAAATTTTCCTTGTGGAATTTAAATATCCATGTACTGAGTTTATGAGCACTGAATAGAGTTTTTGAAAGAAAGATGATGCTAGAATTGCATGGAATAATTTGGAAGCCAATTTCTTGCTTCAAAAAAAAAAGAAAGGAGCCACAGGGATCATATTTCAGTTCCCCAAAACAGTTGAATAGAAGAGTCTTGTACTTACCAATCTGAAATCTTGGAAGTTGGTGATCATGAAGTGTAGTGATCATGGATTTCAAGTGAAAGAAGCCAGTATGCTGGTGTTTTTCGCCATTTAGCTGCATAGGGACAGGCACAACGCAGAATAGCTCCCTTTAATTACGGTTGTGGTTTAGCCAAGGGAGTGGGGAAAACCAGCAAAGAATTTGATGTTCTCTCAAAGGAAATGATTGATGATGGAATTTGAACTGGGTGAAAGAGGCTGTGAAGAGAAGAGGATGATAAGAGACAGGCCAAAGTGATGGGACCAATAGATTATAGATCCTATTGGAGCTGAAAAAGAATTGGAGAGTGGGATGTTCACCACTGAGATGATGGAGGATTTATAGTGATGGATAGGACATTTGTAGTGATGGATAGGACATGATGGATAGGACAAGACAAGAACAGTTGGGAGAAGAGGTAGAGCAGGGGTAAAATGGAGAATAAGGTCATTAGAGAACATGAAGACTTGGAACTTCAGAGAGGCCCCAATGTTGGAAGAAACCACCCATGGCAGGACACAATATCAAAAACTTGGAAATAAGGTAAATGAGGGTGACATGTCTCTTCAATGTCATACTGGAGCTTGTTTTACTAGCCTATCTGCAGATCATTTCATTATCTAGGAGAATGTTTCTATGTTTGACTTCGCTATTTATTATTTGATTAGAACCCAGACACTGTAAAGTTACATGTTAACTTGTAGATCTCTGTGCAAGAAAGAGATAACCCCAAGGATCATAGTTTTTATGGCCCTGTAGGACATTAACCAGTTTTGTATTCAACCTCACAATCCTATTCTAACTTCTTCAACGTTTTATCTGACTATATATAAATAGATAGACCCTCAAAGTGCTCTTGAAATCAGTTTTATCATCTTATTGATTCCATTAATGAATAAACATTTTTTAACATGGGTTAATTCTGCATTTTTATGAGAGTTGTGTTTGACTTTTTGAAAAACTGCGATTGGAGGGATATAAAAATCATCCACAATTTTAATGGGACTGATGATGGAAATAGTAACCGTGTTTGGAGAGAGGGTCTTTAAAGAGATAAATTTAATTGAAGTAAGGTCATTAGGATGAGTCCCTATCTAATTCAACTGGAGTTCTTACAAGAAGAGAAAGACATTTAGACACAGACACATACACACACACACAAACACACAGAGGATCAGGTGAAGACATGGGGAGAAGATGGCCATCTATTAGCCAAGGAAAGAAGCCTCAGGAGAAATCAATGCAACCTTGATCTAGGACTTGCAGCCTCCAGAACCATAAGGAAATAAATTTCTGTTGTTTAAGCTGCCCTGCCTGTGGCACCTGGTTTTGGCCATCCTAACAGACGAATACAGACCACTCCTTTTCCTTCTTTGGTCAGGATGATCACTGTGAGGGTTTAATAAGGGTATTTCTTCCCATGGTGTAAGTACTTTATTGAATGAGCTGAATTTACTATGTGCAAGAAGAAATTTTAAAAAGGCATTCTTTCCCACCTTTCTCTGTCAAAGTCATCCTGAGGGCTAGTTCTTCACTGTCCTAGAAGAAATCTTAAGCAGATCTCGTAGCTTTCCCAAGCCCTTTTAGTCCCACAAGCAATCTCATTTCAGCAATTAAAATATTCTGACTTGTATAATCATCAAAACTCCAAACTTCATTTTAAAGTAAAGTGTTCTCCCTTGCAAAGCCTGCAGTGTAGGAGGTGGGCGTAGTTGGCTTTCTTTTAGTGTCTGCTGCTGGTCTGCCATTCCTTCTCCATCTCTCAGCCCCAGGATCTGACCATTTCCATGGCTGGGTCAAAAGAGGATTAGGTCTAGGACAGTCTATCCTCTGGCATGGGGGTCCCTGAGGAGGAGATGCATGGCGTCTCACCTTTTTCTGGCTGGGAGCCTCTACCTCCCGTTCCTTGATTCCAGCCAACTGCTGGACTTTCTGGATTTCAACTCCTCTCCTCCAACAGAATTCTCTCCCAGGGCAGATTCCTTTCCCATGCCTTCAAGCCATCTCCTTGCCATGGGTCCAATGGTCTCATGGGAAAAACACAGGTGTCTTTGTCATATTGTTGATGGAGTTAAAACCTTACATCCCAGTGAAACATTTTTCTTGGTTTGGAACTCCAAAGTTTGTCCATCAAACTCCAGAGGACATGAGTCCAATGTCAAGGAGTGTCCTGAACCCCCTCTATCACTTGCTTTGATTTGAGAGGCTAGAACTCCTTCCTTTCCCCCAGTTGGAAGATACGCACTAGCACACCAACACTCTTCTCCGCAAAGAGCTTCCTCCCTCAGCTCTTCGGCTCCCTGTCATTCATAGGCTGGTGTTCATTTTTTTCCTATTGCAGTTGTGCGGTCCCATAGGATGTAGGGATGCTTGGCATCAATTCCATTTTCAAGGGCTTCATGGCCTCCACAGTAGAGTCCCATTTTAATGTCCCTTTCCACTAAGTCTGTATTGTGGGCCCAAGTGTAATTTGAATTATGGCGTCTCACAACTGGCAGGCCCATCAGTGTGGAATGTAATTTTATAACTGGCACTTCCTCAAATTCACAGGATCTATGGATTCAGGGGGAGAAATGTCAACAGTAATGACCCACATCTCATTGACCAATATCTTCACCTGCTCAAGTAGGAGACCTTCATCCTCCAAAGAGGCCCCTCAAATATTCGAGAGTCTCTAGGAGGTTTGTTTGTGAACAAAAGCGTGCCTGGTCCTCTGTTGTCTCAAGGTGGGCATTCACCCAATGGGATGTTTTACCCCTGGCACGTGCCAGGCCTGAGGCACCTCCAGGTTAACAAGGAGAAACAAATACCTCTCTTCCCTTTGGGTCAGACGTCATGCTCTAATATATGAATATAGGCAGTGTTGCTACATTCCATGTTTTCATGAAATTTTTACACTTGTATCCCACCACACTCGCTTGTCATGGAACTCAGACACGAGTTCAAAGGTTCTTTCAACTCAGAGATTGTGAAATTTGGTAGAACCGTGACTTCTCATCACTCAGGGCCCCCTCTCACCCTCTCTCCCCCCGGCATTCCTGATCAACCCAGCCCCAGTCCCAGCAGAGAATGGTCCCTGAATGAAAGGGATCTGGGGCCAAAAACATCAGATGGGACACAGGAGACCATTGTGACTGGGGAACCAGCAGGGGACATGGGGGACCCTCACGGGGCTCTGTCCCGCTGGCTCGCACCTCACCCACCCGCTCTGCTGTAGGACCCTTGAATGTGCTGCAGGAAGCATGGGGCAACAATGAGCTCCAAGAGATGGGAGGGTCTGGCCCAGCGGCTGGTGAGGAGAGGCTGGCTGCCAGGCCAGGGCTGGGGCCCGGCGATGCATTCTGAATACTGCTCTGTGCTGGGCGGTCAGCTTTAACTCTCTTCAAACATCAAATCTCAGTGTTCTACAGTCAGAGACATCCTGAACCTGTCACAGCATGTAAGCGCAAAGGAAACCACATGAAAAGAAACTCTCTTTGCCCAGGCTGGGCCGGGCTGACTTGTTTGTTTGTTTTGAGTGTTGTTTTCTTTTAATGCTTTTCAGGATCAAAGCCCTTTGCTGGATTTTTTGGTGCCGTGGTGAGAAATGTAGTCTCCCAGCAAAGGTCATTGGACCAGACTCTTGGATTTAGTGACGGGGGAGGCTGTAATTTTTCCTGCTGGCAGCATCAGGCCACTGGAGAAAATTATAAAAGAGACATTGTGCCTCGCTGGTGCATAAGCTGACACCAAGGAGATAGAATGAATGGAAAGTGACGTTTATCCTACTTAGAGTTAGAGTTGTTTGCCCAAATGAGGGCAAAACAACTTTCAGGGCCAAGGAGACTCATCAGGGCAATGAATCAATGGTCCCAGAATTTTGAACTACACTCGTAGAATGTTTTCTTGTATCTTCATGCTCAAAATCACCCTGTGTCACTGTTTTATGTAACAATGTGCTTCAACCAGTTGAGCAGGGTCACTGCAATCTTCTGCGCCCCTGAATGGTGACGGGGACCCCACTGGGGCGATCCTGGCATGCGGACCATCTACATTCCCAGGCCCTTGGGCCGGCCTGGACACAGCTGGACAGGGCTGGGCTGGGCCGAAGGCCACCGCCGTGAGGGATTTAACAAAGAGGGACAGGAGTGGCTGCTCCCCGATGAGGAGTCAGGGCCCAGGCAGAGTGAACCAAAGAAATCTTGCCTGCACAACTGCAGAGGACCCTCCAGGGGTGGGACCCAGCTGTGGACGGCAGTATGGAGGGCTGCGTGCCGGCGGCGGCCTCCTGACACTGGACTCAGCTGTGGATGGGCAAAGACAGAGCCTCAGACAGCAGGCCCCATGAAACCAAGAGCGGTTATCCTGAGTCTCTGAAGGGAGGAGGCTGGGGCTGACGCCAGGCCTCCGGGACCCCCTGAGAGGGTGGCAGCAGCTCCCACCACGACGGGACCATACAGAGGGGTCGCTGTGACCTGATTTATAAGCTAGAAACAGATCTGGTGCTCGCAGGACCATTGGGACGGCTCTCACAACTGCTCCACAGCCCCCAGGATCAAATGACTTCCACACAGTCCGGGCACATTCTCATGCCAGCAGCCGGGAAGGATTTTCAAAGGCTGCCAGCCATCACTGGAGGCCTCTTCTAGATGCCAAGGAGTAGAAAATTGCCCTCTTGCCTGGCGGAACGTTGCTGTTCCTCCCATTACCAATGTAATGTTAATCCTGGCTCCCTGGTGATAAAACTGAGGCCAAGGGGACTTCATACCTCACCAGAGAGGTTCGGGGCTATGAGATCTTTGGCTGGAAGGAACAGGAGCCTGGACGTCGGGAGACCCAGGCCCCGATCTTGGCCACAAAGCCAGCACTGCACTCCACAGAACTTGGGGTATGGGCCTGCAGGATGACCAGAGCCCAGACCTGAGGAGCAGGGAGGGGGGAGTGGGGAGATGGGCTTCAAGTTCCGGCTCACTTGTGGTTTGCAAGCAGGGACGGGACTAACTGCCCTCCAGGTGTCTGGGTGCACACTCCTCACCCCCAGAAATGCTCAGTCCCTCTAGCCCGTGAGAATAGTGGAGGTTGTTTGATCTGCCCGGAGAGCCTTGACTTGAGGGTCCGATGAGAATCCACGTGGAGAATGACTCTCACACTGCAGGGAAATTCCCCCTAGATGGTTGTGATTGCTAATAGTGACATTCACAGTGGCCCCCCACCAGGGAGACAGGCACTCCTGGGAAGTGGGGCTAAGAGGCCACCCTCTTCACAACCTGCCTGTCTGTCCCCTCTGCTGTTGGAGCAGAATGGCCATAGGTCCCTGCAACAATGCATCTTAAGTCTCCTTTATCCTGCTTTGCTCTTCCATGACCCCACACATCTGGATGGAAGGCACTGGTATGGTCCCAGGATCCTCATTTGACAGGTGAGAAAACAAACACTGAGACTTGTTCAAGGTCATGGATCAAGCCTTGTGGGAACCCCAGGCTCAAGGCTGACTGCCTATCATCTGGTTCACAGCACTTTCTCCTTCCCTCCCTCGTCTCCCTCTCTCTCATCAATCACCAGAGGCGCTGCCTAGGAACATCAGATAATCAAACTCTCCAAAATACCCGGATGTGGAAGAGGTGTTGTTGTTGTTGTTGTTGTTTTGTTTTTGTTTTTGTTTTTTTTCACTTGCCTTTACATGCTGGGAAGCCACAGCCAGAAAATGAGTATCATGAACCTCTTAGCTGCTCTTCAGAAACTGAGATGTGGGGTGTGTGTGTGCATGTGTATTCATATGTAATGTATATATACACATGTACACACACGTACACACATACCCATTTCTGTGTGTGATGGGAACTTTATTTTTCAGCTCAGAATTGAAGCATCTTCTGGACTATATGAATGAGAGGTCACAGATTCTGATAGTCTGATCATCACACACCTTTCTCTTCCTGAATTAAAGACTTTCTCAAGTCAAGGAGTTTAAAAAAAAAAAGAAGAAGTCACTGAGTGATCAGGAATGAATATAATTCAGGGGAAAGAAATAGGAAAGGCAACATGAGCACATGTTGGGGGGGGGGTGTTGTCACCACCTGTATGAGGTGACCCCTGCGGCAGGATGGTGGTGACATGGTGACCATCCACCACCATCACAGGATGATAGCTCCAGGTCTGGGTTGGTCAGGCCCCAAGCACTGCGGCCTTCCCCGAACACCCCCCAGACGTCAGGATAAGAAGCGTTCTGGGGCCTCTCTCTGCACCACTTTTTTTTTTCTTTTTTCCCATCAAATGAACCATTCTCCCATAGGGGATCATTCCTCTGGCTCATTTCCACTAGGCAGAGAAAGAAAAAAAGAAATTTTATGCAGAAATTGTTCTTTATATATTCAGAGTCTTGCCTAGTACATGCCATTGGATGTGTCTCATTTTCCTGTTTATCTGCAGCTGAAATTCCTCCCTGTCCCCTGAGCAGGATTGACAAAAGACGTGCACAGGTGTCCCTTACGATACATGCAGAAATGAGCTCGGTACCATTTCGGGCCTCTATTCAGCTTGTCACAATTCAATCCCATTTTCCTGAATGGCTTGTTTAACTTGTGGAGAGTATCAGATGTACGGTGGTGTAAATAATATTTGAACAAGAGGGAGATTATTAAGTTGCCAATTCAAAAGTCATTTTGAAGATACCCCATTACCCTGTTGAAATACCCCTCGCATTAGTGCACTTGGAAGACTCTTTGGATTAAGTAATCACGCTAAAACAACACGCAGCGTTCAGCAAGGAGGCACCCCCGCCCTCTCCTGCTTGACATTTAGCACTTAAAGGACTTTAAAGACTCCAGACGGCCTTATCAACTCCCAGACAGGGGCACCAAATGTCAGGTGGGTTGCTTCTGCCTCGAGACCATAGGCTAGAGCTCGGGATGAGCGGAGGCTCCAGTTAAGTGCTTAAAGTATTAAGAGAATCTGAAAACCAAGTTCACACCCATTAGTCACATGGGTGCTGGCTTTTGATCTACAATGTGTGTTTGCGGCTTGGTCTTTGTCAAAAGTTTTTTAAAAGTGAGGTGGGGTAAGGGAGGGGGCAGAGAATGACATGTTTATAATTCTTCTGCTGGATACAATAGATTAAGAAGGGCCTAGTAACGGGGCCTGGGCCAATGAACTTTCCAAACATCTGATTTTCCCCTTAAACACAATTAGCTGTAGGAGGCCACCAGAAGGGAAAATACAACAGCTCTAATATGAAGAAATTGCTGGTCTGTATTCATCAGACAAACAGAATGGGCAATTAAAAAGGCACTAGATGAGAAAGTTGCTTTTTTTCCTATTTAAAATTACAGAAGCCAATCTTTGATCTCCTGGAAGAACAATGGGCGAAAATGGAATTATTTTTGTTTTCAATTAACTTAGAGGCTTATTTCCATGGGAGAGAAAATAATCTTCCATTGGATAAGACACAGTGCTTTCCAAAGCACTCTCTGAAGTCGTCCTCATAAGGGCACCAGGAACTGGGTATGAGTGTGTCCATTTTACAGATTAGGACATAGAGAGGACACAGGACAAGAGCCCTAATGTGCTGCATGCTCTCTGAATGTGTGATTTCAAGCCCGCTTCTTGGGGTTGGTTATGAGTACAAATGAGAATTCTTGGGGTAGTTATGAGTACAAATGAGAATTGAAATGCAAGCCACCTGACGCCTAGGAGGTCTGCAAGAATTCAAAACCAGACCAAGACAAACACCCCAGACATTTGATGGAGATGCTCTTTTCCTGGGTAATCAAATAGGATGGATCCCCCCACTCATTCTGCCTAGCACACAGGACAGATCGCTCTTTATGCCTTCATGCCGATCTCAAGTCAAAGTTCTGGAGTCAGAGAACCTTCGCTTAATCCCTCCAGGTCTGAGGTATATGGCACTGACCCTCAGTTTCCCCCTTGAGAAAGAAGGTTAGCACTGACCTGTAGGCATTATCAGGAAGATACATTATGCTGAGGCCAGAAAGTGCTTGGTACACACTGTGGGTTTCATAAAGAATTGTTTCTCCCTGGTGCCATATTGGAAATTGCCTCAGGATAAGCTCATTGTGTGTGGTTGTCCTTGGCTCACCTGTATTCCAGGAGAGACAGATCCTAAAAAGGTAATGCCCCGTTTCCTTGTGTCTAAATGCTATCACGAAGAGGAACTCCATTTCTTATTGGAATTGGGCAATCACGTAATCATGCCACATTGCCTACATTCTGACGGGATACCCCACCCATGCCAGGCCCTGTGGGGTGCGGGTTGGGTGCCACAGGAAACAGATTCCCATGATCCTTCCTTAACACTGTAATGGCTACCCCAACAACATGGTGTGAGGATTTCGTTCCTAAGTGTATCCCTATATCCTAAATAATCAGACTTAACTGAATGTGTTATACTTAAGTTTTACCCCTTATTGGCGAGCTAATCTAATCTTCACTTTAGAAATGAGTTTGCCTGGAGTCTGCCTCTATTCAGTTTTTCTTCCATGACACGCTGTTATGGAAGTGCCCTATTTATGTCCCAACCCAGAGTCAGCCCCATTTTGACGATTAAGTCCACATATATTTATTGAGAACCTACTACATACATATAGGTATTCTGCTAGGTATTGGGGATAAAATTACAAACAAGACAGTCTGCAGTTCCTGCGGGCTTGCTTGCATTTTAGAGTGAGAAACAAAAAGACAAATAGTTTCTGATCTGCTAGGAAGAAAAACACCAAGGTTGAGAGAGGACGAGTTAAGATTCAATGAGAAAAAGAAAAAAAAAAAATTCAACGAGCAGGGAATGCATCTCGGAGGGAGACATTCAAGCGGAAACCTAAACAAACTCCCCTGAAAGGGGAGTACTCAGTAGAGGATACTCAGCAAGATTTCCCTTTTAAATCCAGCCTGAGCCTAATAGCCCGAACAGTGGACTTCTGACACAGTACCCTTAACCCAGCAAGGATCTGGTTGTTATTTCCATTTTTTACACCCACACACAAACACACACTCCTGGGTACATATTATTTTTCTGTTAAGCCTTGAGTCGGTCTATCTTTGAGATGATATTTTATAACACAAAGATAAATGTCAGTTAGGGTCCAGGACTGCTGAACATCAAATCTTTCCAAACACCCATTTCTGGAAAACATAAATCACCCCCATTTTCTTCGGTGATGGATGTGAACATGGCAAGAGTTCCTCCTTTACCTCATGCTCAGTAATCTACAGCAACTTCTTCACTGCCTTTACATTTTCTGTAACTCTAGGCAGGTTTTCGAGACTCTGGAAAGCCCCCTAAATCATTGAGATGCTCCTTCCCTGCTTGCGAATGATTTGTCCAAGATTTCCCCCAAACGGCTGGGCCATGAGAACAGGACCCTCCCAGCTCCGTGTGGCTCTGAGAAGGAAGCCAGAGAGCAAACCTCCAGAAGGTTTTTATCCGCCGCAGTTGGATCCCATCCGACCAGAGGGGCTATGGTGGGAAGAGGGTGTCTCATCCAGGATTACAGATAAGACCACAGAGCCAAATCCTAGAAGAGGAGCTTTCCACCAGGAGCTGTGCTGGGAGATTAGGCAGATCTTTGTCTATCAAGTCAGTGAGTGAAGGAAAGAGCCAATAAAAATTATATTACCAGGGCGTCTTCTTGTCTTCTTGCTATTAGTCCATTTATTCCATGGAAATTGTTACCTTTAGGATGATTATGCGCACACACTGACATAATGGTGACCACACCTACCTATGAAACATTATCGCCTTGTATCCGTGCTTTGAAAAGACCAGCCAAATGTGTGGAAGGCCCTTGTGTACGGAGAAACTATTGTCTTTGGGAATTTTTAAATTACTTGACTTTCCCACAGGGAAAAGAGAAGCTGGCCTTCTGTGCTCTGACGTTGTGTGAAAGGAAAAGATACAGCTAATTTTACTGCAATATTAGATTATCTGGGGATTGTTTATTTTCCATGGCTTCTCCAATAAGTCAAAAAAGATCTGGAATCCTGGTTTGCATCGAGTGTGTCCATTTTCAATTCCTAGGCTGTCCATAGTCTGTGGATGGTGTCTTTGCAGACATTTGCATGGGAAGTGGTTGGTGTATTTTACCCTAAATGGACTTGGGACATTCCAAACGAGGACTGAGATCTTTCCCAGGACTGTTTCAGTAATTGGTGTATGTGATGTCATCAATGACCTGGGCATTTGATTTGATCTTCAGTTCTCTCGAGCCCCAAAATACCAAATCCCCTTCTTGCAACACGCAGTCAAGCTTTAATGGGCTTGTTCTGCTGCCATATCTAAGACTAGGATCAAGTTTGACGTTCAAAGCAAGGTTTAAGTCACCGTAACTCCTAGAGAAGGACTAAGGCCATTAAAAGTTGAACCAGGACTTCTGTCACCACAAAGGGCAGATGGTTTTTAGGTTGTCTTTTTTTTTTTTTCCCAGACAACATACTACCAACATGGTCATTGGAGCACGGTTTACTTGGCTAGAGCTGGAACAGTACTGACTCATTCCTTGAAACATAAAAACGCTGAGGTTTGGGGAGGCCGGGCACAGGGAACCTGACATTTGGTGGCCTCTCGACTCTGGGGTCACAACTGTTTAAACCTCACAGGCGAACTCCCTGTGGTGTGTGGGTAAAGCTCACGGTTCCACTGATTCTGGGCCGCTGCAGGCTTGCATGGTCACGGGGGCATTCATCAGAGCCGGGGTTCCCCCTTGAGGAGCCTGAGACAGCCTGAAGTTTAGAGCCTTTGCAATCTCTCTCATTTCTCTGGTTCTCAGCAGCCTCACCTGTAAACTCTAGACGATAAAACCCTTGCCAAACAGGGACGTTGTGATTATTAGATCAGACATTATAATACCATTCCTTTCCGTCTTTCCTTCCTTCCTCCATTTGGAGGTACCTTGAAAGGATATTTAAAAAAAAAAAATCTAGCATTAGAAAACAGATGGATACCCAAGAAAGTGTTATTAAATCATACTTCGGTATTAAATATATACAGGCATTTTTATGTATCACATATGAATATATAAGTGTATATCATGTATTATATATTATTATATGTTACATGTAATATATTTATATGTGTAGATAGCTATATTATATATTACATATTATATACATATAACTTTGCTCCCAGTTTCTCATTGACTCTTCCCAGTGGTCCCACAGTTTGGACCCTACAATCACCGCATTTTGCAGATGGAAAACTTGAGGTTCAAACAAGTTCATCAACTTGCCAGAAATCTTAACTTCTGATCACCAACTGGATCCATCTGAAGCCAGATTAGTCTCATTTCCAAGTTTACATTCTTTCTACAGGTCCAAATTCGAGTTGGTAAAGGCAAAGGGCGAGATCAGTGGTTCTCAAATCTCAAGGAATCTAGGAGAAACATGGAATGCTTTATTAAAACGAAGAGCCTCTCCACTCAGCCCTGGAGCTTCTGACTCAGCAGTTGGAAGGCAGGGCCTAGGAATCTGTATTTTCTCAAACACCATTTCCCCAACCCCCTCCCCAAGGGTGGATTTCGGTGGTCCCAGATTCACAGTTTAAGAAACAGGAGTGAAAACACTATTTATTAATGTCTCCTCTCATCCTACTTCTGTGATGCAAAAATAGGATACACCAAAGCCACGGGTGGCTCTGTGGGAATGGTGCTGCTCTAGGACAGGAGGCCCAGGGCCGAGTCGTCTGTCTGAGCGCTCACCACTCCCGGGTGCTGCTGAAGGTCAGGGGCCATTTCTGCCCTGCGGCCGCCATCATACCATAGATTTTTGGACTTTTCTTTTTTTTCCAGAACACTGTGGAAGAAGGTTTATTCACTTGAACTCTGGAAGCTCTCATCATGAACAACATCCCCGTTCATTCCAGGAAATCTGAAACAAGGCTGACTTCTTGCCTGAGTCAAAAATATCACGGGACTCACCTGGAGTCGGGGCTTCTTCTGACTTAACTGCGCTCACCTGAACAGCCACAGTCCCTTCTCTCAGAAGGAATGGTTTAAAACACAAGTGCTCATGGCCTGCTTCTTCCTGGAAGAGCCAACAGAAACCAGCCAACAGTGGCCTTCAAGCTCCAGCTATATTAGAAGCCCCTGGAAGCTGGTTCAGACAGATTGCTGCCCCCTCCCCAAACTCAGACTGAATAGGTCTAGAGTAGGAATCAGGAATGTGCATTTCCCAGGGATGCTGACGCTACTGCTCTGGGAAGAACACTCAGAAAACCATTGCCTTAGCATTAATCGTGCATCAAAATTGAGACCTTGAAACTCCCATAGAGGTGGGTAAATACCAGTCTTTGGCCTTGTTCTAACTTGGGGAGAAAAGGCTGACCCAGTTAACTTCTGTTAACTACCTTTTTATAAAAGTGGTAGAAGAATTCATGATAATGTTTCTAAGTATGTTCACATAAGGATAGAAAAAGAGTGTCTGGGTGGCTCGGTTGGTTAAGTGTCTGCCTTTGGCTCAGGTCATGATCCCAGGGTCCTGGGATCGAATCCCACATCCGGCTCCTTGCATGGGGGCGAGCTTGCTTCTCCCTTTCCCTCTCTCACTCCCCCTGCTTGTGCTCTCTCTTTCTCTGTCAAATAAATAAATAAAATCTTTAAAAAGAAAGAAAAGGAGTGTCTGAATAAATAAAAGGAATTAAGCTTCTAAAGGAGCTTATTTGTGTCCCTGTTTGTCGCTGCGAAGGTTCAGGAGACACACGTGGGACTTGTCTTCGGTTCCATATGCAGTTGCCAAAACAACGGTGAAAGACTTGCATTTCTTTAATCCAGACTCAAGGAGGTCTCAATGAGATAATGCCCACGTTGGAATTCAGTTCTCGAGGATCTTCTCCAGGTATGTATTATTTAAGTGTTTTCAAAACACAACGCCATGCTTGATTTTGTTGAATCTTTTGTATTCGCTGAGTATACAGTTAGGCGAATGTGTCCACAGGCTTTTGAGACCTCATCTTCATGTTGGGATCAAGTGGCTTCTCTGGCTATTTGTAGGTTGTCAAGACTGTGGAGCATCTCACCAAGGCTGGTGTAACTTCTGCCACTCTGATCAGTTCTTTAAACAACCTGAGAAACGTGAAGTAGGGTTTGTTAAATAAAAATTCAACCAAGTAAATTTTAAACATGTAATTGGCTTTATTGAATGATGACTCATGAATCCAGCATCATCCCATCTAGTAATAGAAATAAGCTCCAAAGGGCTACAGAAAAGAGAGCTTTTTAGAGACAGGACAAGGAACTCATAAATGGCGGGGGTGGGGTGGGGGGGATTGTTTCAGGTGAGGTCACCTTCCTTTCAGGGACAAAGGGTCAATTAAGGAGGATTACCTCATCTTCCTTTGGGGCAAAGAAAGGGCCTGTTTGGCAGATTACGTCATTGGTGCTGACCAGAAAATTCCAGACTGACTGGTTAAGATTATATTCCTGGGGAAGGCTGAAACTGTAATTAGGTTAGATATTAAGTTGTGGTGGGCTTAGCACAAGTGACTCCATTGTGGGCCTATTTCTTCTTAACAGGTTTGAAGATTTAGAAATCTAGATTTAAGAGAAAACTGTTTGGCTCCTGATATGTGGGAAGTATAACTCTTCCCTACCGAAGACTGGGGGATGGGTAGCTTGTTGGGCCCCCAGCATAATAACCCTTTTCTGTGAATGCTGTCCTTTCACTTGAGGAAAGTAGTGTGAAACCCCAGTTTCAAACTGTGACCGGACATTTTGTAAAAAGATTGTCATTTCAGTACTTTGGGTCAGATTGTACCTGGGAGAAGCTCAGCATGTCTGACTCCATGTCGCTTCTGTTTCCCTTGCTGCCATGACTTTAGTTTGGAAACTCCTGTTTAGCCCGGCACATAGGTATGTGACAGCTAAATCTACAAAAGCTGCTTTTTACCCCAAATCTACCTCTCCCAAGGAGATAAAGAAGTACATTCAGAAATGACTGTGCTATGTTTAAGACTTACAGGAATGACATGACCAGATTCCTGCGCACAAACATCAAGTGACCAAGAACAAATAAGTTACTTGTCCTTCCTCAATGTGTCCAGACATCAGTCTCCTTTTGACTCTGACTCCCTCCTTCTTCTCCCTCTTCCTAGCATAAAACAAGCTCAGATATCATGCTTGGGGAGCTGGTCCTTTGAGACAATAGTCTGCCATCTCCTTGATTTTCTGCCTTTCAGACTAAGTCCCTTCCCCACCCCAACTTCTTGCCTCCCCACTTACTGGCCTATCATGCAGCGGACTCAGTTACTATATCTGTGAAACATCACGCGATGGTCCCATTGTTTGAAAACTCTGTTGACAGGTCACATCATCTACACACTTGTAGCCATTTGGGCAAAATTCAGAAGCTGAAAAATGACCAAAGTTAAGGCTGCCATTCTTGGTCTCATAACATAAGGTTCTATCTCCAGGGCAGGCGGGGACCCATGAAGAGTGTGCATTTAGGAAAATATCCTCTGTCTTATATGTACGAAATGTTATTTCCCTGTTTGGTGCTCATCTCTGAAGTCCCTTTTAACTCTAAGAATGTCTGTGTTTTATATATCCTTTTTCCTTAAAGTGATACAAAACAATTTTTAAAGATTTTATTTATTTTTTTTAGAGAGGGGGGGCAGTATGAGCAGAGGGGGAAGAGGCAGAGGGAGAAGAAGACTCCCTGCTGAGCAGGGAGCCCAAGGTGGGGCTCAATCCCAGGACTCTGAGGTCATGACCTGAGCTGAAGGCAGACCCTTAACCAACTGAGCCACCCAGGTGACTGTCCTTAAAGTGATAAATTTATTCTCATTTGGTTTGGATAGAAATAACAATGTCGTGCTTGAAAAGAAATGTTTTGTCAATAAGAGAGCAGTATGGGCTTTCTGGAATCTGGAGTGGGGATATGGGTAGAAGAGAGAGGCATTGAAGGGTCAGAGGTTCACCTGTTGGAAAGGCAGGAAAGACATCAGAATGTGTATAACTGAGGATAAAGAAGGAAATAGAGAGATAAAAGGATGTCAGACCTTATAAAAAGCTTCTTGATCTACCTGGCAAGAAACTGAAGCAATGACTTAAAATATAGTGTCCCAAAGGAAAAAAAAAATTGTCATGATAGTTTTCTTAACTGTTTGTTTGGTTTTTTGTTTAACTTGACCAAGACAGAAGCAGTTTCTTTAAAAGAATCTTTAATAGGATTCTTCCTCTCTCCTTAGAAACCCCCCCCCACAGTGTTTCTTGGTCAGTTTATAAATTTACACATGCGCAGAAAGAAATGAGAGCAGGTCCCATACATGCCCCATTTGATGTTGGAAAGTTTATTGCTGACTCCAAGGTCCAGGTGCAAAACTAGAAAAATCATTTGGATCAACCCATTTCAGCAACCCTAAAGGGGCTGTTTGGGCTTTATTTTCTTACTTTTTTTAAACTTAAGGTTTTGCAAGGAAAACACACGTACACAAGTAGCTCAGAACTGACCCATATACCGAATGAACTATGCACCACTTACTAAGTAACCACAGATAATATCAAGGTGTAGCTCTATGCTACTTATTAACTATTAACTCTGCAGAATGAGTAGAGAGAGGCCCAGCCTAGACTGGGACCGCCGTCTTGTCCTGTGTCAACATCCCAGTGTTTCTTCGCCCACAGGTCTGCCTTGGTGTCTGTCCATGGTAGTCTATTTCCTCTCTTGACACGAGTCCCATCTTACTGTCCCTTCCTTTAATTTCAGGTGATACGTTCATTGCAGAGAGTTCTATGTTCCCTTAACGAAAATTCAGCCTTTAAATCTAAACATTTGTTATTGAACTCAGTATCCATTGACTGAGCTAATCCTCTTCCTATTTACTACAGAAATGCGGAAATTCTGGAGATTTCCGTTATTCCTCCTAAGAAATGCAGCTAAATAATGGGAGAAATCTTGACATCGTCCTGTTCTGGGGAGGAAAGATATCACCTTTTGGTCTAACCCTCTTCCCAACACAGCAGACGATTTATCTGGTTATATCTTACTTCACCAGCTTCACCAGCTGTGGGAGCAAGAGTCTGTTTGGACCTGCCCCTCACCCGGCTTTACTGTGGACCAGCGAAGCCCCACTTCTTTGTGGCTATTGTGCAATTTTATGTTACAGTTACCTCTGTTTTACCTGGTTTATGGATTCCTAACTTGTCATAGTGATAAATGAGAGCACAAAATTCTTTTATGAGACCCAAATCATTCAGACAAAAGAACGTGTACCCGTGAATAAATGTCCGATCCCTCCACTTCCCGTGCTGCCCGAACTTTCTAGTTACATCAGTTGGGGGAGGCTCAGCGTGACATCGCAGCAGGATCTACCAGACATTCTCCAGACTCAGCCCCAGGGGAGGAGGCGAGTTTAGGCACACAAATGCTAAGTGTGGAATCAGACCCAGGAACTACCTGTGGCTTTTGGATGGAAGTGACGAACTAAGAGGACAGATGGTGGTCAGGACCTGTGTTCACAGTTAGAAAGCATTTCCAGAAGGATGGATTGCTATATTGCGCAACAGTTTAAGGAACTGATCAGTTTCTTAATTATGCGCCCGTAGACTGTTTCAAGTTAAGACTACAGGAAAGGGTGGGAGCCTTTTTATAAAATAAATCAATGAGAAAATTAGATTCACTTCGCTAGAATTCAGCTCGTAGTTATGAGTAAATGTGGGGGGACATATTTGTCCATCAAGTAAGAGCATATATAGTGACCTGGATTCCATCTGAAATCAGATTTTAATCCAGAGATGCCGGGTTATGGAAAATCCAAGGCAGGGTAGATTTTTAATCCACTGGCAACTTTTTTTTTTAATGATCCGCTGTGATTTATTACTGACCGTGGCATTGAGACCCACACTCTTGGCTCCTTCCCCTCCATGCATTCTTCCCCTTCTTTCTGGCAAACAGAACCTCTGTTTTGCTCACCCGCTTACAAAGTGATCAGGTCCTTCAACAGGTGAATCTTCCTCACCCCCAAAGGTGAAATGGACCAGTCTCGGTAAATCAAGTGACACTAAAATGCTTCCAAATGATGAGTCTTGAGGGGAAGTCTCCAGAAGGGTATTTGAGAACAGACTTCTGCAAGACCCAGCTGGAGGAGGAGTTCGTGACCCCTGCACTTGGGAAACACCTGCCACGGTGGGCTGCCCAGCCCAAAGACCTGGACAACACATGAACGATACAGAATTGGCCAAGATCCCTGGGTGCATGATGGCAGTGCAAAGACATTCAGACTTTCGCTTACGTGAAAAACGGTCCTTATAATTTAAGATGATTTCATTGGGCTATTACTTTCAGCAGCAAGTGTTTTTAAGCTATGGGTAGTGTATAGCTTAGACCCTGTCAGGGTATAGACCCTTCATCCATTTTATATGTTCATTTGCCTCAGAAAAAAATTCTTCAAATGTATCTCACAACACAATGAGATTTCTCAATGATTTAATGATTTAGTTCTGTGCCTATTTCTATTGGACATCCACTCAGTTGCAGAAGAGTGAAATTTATTCCTTTTGCATCTCAGGTCTAAAATTCACATTTTAATTTCATGTTCAGCTCCCAACTGGTTAGCATATTGTGATCTAGCATTGCTAATTGAGCTCACTCAGCTTATTAAAAACTATTAGCAAGACACTAGCAACATCTGATAGACTCATCATAAATCTAAGAGCCATTGCATCCATGAGATTTCCCTACTGGCCAAAGGGATTCTTGATTTTGGATTTATACTTCTTCCTTTCTGCAAACAACCAGTGAACTTTTGTACTAGGTATTAGGTTGATACATGTGAAATTATGGATTTTATAGGTTAAAAAATCATGAAAACCTTCAATTTTGCGAGATTCAACCTCTGAAATCTAAAACTTATGGACTGTCCACATCATTAAGAATCACTTTGAAAATTCTGAAGTATAAAGACCATGCCTCAATAAAACTGATTATTTCGAGGCCGTTAATCAACAGGTTTTAAAAGATGCTATCGACAGATGACTAGTTAAGCTCATTTCATTAAAGTTTTCTCCACGCCAATATTCCTGTGTTGGCTTTTTTTTTCTTCTGACATTCCATCGGATCTGTCAATACAAAAGCTACTTTTTTTAGCTTATGTTTATGTTTTAAAAGCAATATGGACTTTGACAAACCTCAAAATACTTCCTGGTGCACATGCCACATGGTTTATAAGGTCATAATTGGCTCCTATTTGCCTGGGTGACTATGTCATAGGGTTAGTAAAATACAACATTCACACCCTTCAGTCCCTCAAACAACTGAATTATAAAGATGTGTCTTTATCTCAGCCTTGGCATGAGTTCATCAGGGGTGTTGCTCATTCGTTCTCAGATTCTTTTCTGAACTCAATATTCAGATAAGGGCTTTAGTTATCTTTTCATTAGAGACTGAACAAAGCTTCCTAATTCTTCCCCACATGGCGAGTTTCTCCCTCACTGGTGAAGACACAAGTTCTATGTAGCTTCAAGGTCATTTCAATCTTCAGACTTCAATGTGGACCTGTACTACCGTAGATGTCAGCCCTGGGACGTTAGTAAGTGAGACCCTCTTGTTCACCACTGGGCACACGGGATGGAATACGGGGACTGACCCAGTGTAGCTATTCACTAAATATTTATGAGAAATCAAGCCAGAAATGAAGCTTCTCTATGGTTCTGCTAGTCAAGGCTACTCGTCTTCTTCGTATTGACATGAACTGTGGGAAATGGTTGTTTCTGTAGCTGGAGAGCCAAACTTTGGCAATTTGATACAGGTCAACCTACAAGAAATGGAGGCCCAGAAGGTTTAAGGTTGTAAGTTGGCCAAGCTGAAATTAGGGTATGGGCTCTTTCCAAGTAGCCTGTTTATCAAGAAGAGAGAGTCAACGCTGTTGCTATGATGGTGGCACGGTTGCTCCTTGGTGTCCCATTTGTCGCGTATTATGCCAGGGAGCTGTATGTCACGGGAATTCAACAGTCTGCACCCCTCTGAACAGGCTGCTTGACTTGCAGGGAGGTGCACGTCCGGCTGCCTTTGCTCCGCCTGGCTGCTTGCCAGCTGCCCTACCCCCAACCTGAGTGTGGAGAGAACACCAGCAGAGCCAACATCTGGGGGTGAGGTGCTGTCTGCAGTGTCGCTGATGACAACGCCTAGAATTACAGAGACCATAGAAGTCGCCCTAAGGAGGAGGAAATTGAATCTGGAGGGATGAGGCAGTTGGCTCAAGGGCATACGGTAGGCTCAAGGTCGCATAACTTGCTTGCCCAAAGCTAGCAACTGCAGCCAATGGCACGTTTTTGCTGAGGAACTCAGGGCCTTGATAGATCTTTCAGGGTGTGGGTTTTATACCCTGTAGACCTAAAGAGACAATAGACTCGGTGCCTGTTCTGGTGAGCAGGCTCTGCCTGTGTCAGAACCAGCCTGCCTGTGGCTACTCTCTTCTGCCTGGGGGCGCTTTCTCTGGCAGACTCCCCCTTGGCCACAGCCAACTGCTTTAGGGAATAGAACCCACCCTGGGAGAATGTTGCCTCAATAACCAAAGTGCCTCATTCTGATACTTTGAGCAGTTCTCTCTCTCTTTTTAAAAGTTTTATTAATTTATTTGAGAGTGAGTGCACAAGCAGGGGGAGGGGCCAAGGGAGCAGGAGAAGCAGACTCCCTGCTGAGCAGAGAGCTGTCTTCAGGACTCGATCCCAGGACCCCAAGATCATGACCTGAGCCGAAGGAGATGCTTAATTGATGGCCGACGCTTAACCGACTGAGTCATCCAGGCGTCCCTTGAGCAGTTTTCTTGCTCATTTGTCCCGCGCCTCAAGCTTCTGTGGATCTCCTGTGGGTCTCCTGATTCTTGTTTATCAGGTTTGGTTCTCCCACCTCATTCTACTGTCTGACATGTGTCCACAGACTGTTTTCTAACTTCTTTTCCTTATTCCTGTCCTTTGTCTTTACCCCCCATTCTGACTTAGTGTCTTCCTCTAAGACCCCCACCCCCATACCTACTGAACCCTTCAAGCTTTGCTTTGGATTTGCTGTCCCTACATCTACAGCAACCTAAACTCCGGAGGAACACAGCTTTGTCACTCACAGGAGTGCCCTTCTTCAGAATTCATCTTGATTTCTTCTCCTTGTAAGGCAGGTTGTTAAGTTCACTCCCACATAGACACATGGTGAAAATATGGGTGTGTTCGGGGATTACTAATAGTGCCTTATGATTACATTGCACTCTTACATTACATTACACTCTACATTACACTGATAAGTGAAGCACTTATCACATCTATACAAAAGCATTCAGAACATCCCAGAAGCCTAGAGTCAGAAGGATGTTCCAAGATCTATTCCCTAATGCTGGCTGGAGTGAAGACCAATGGTGGGTTTGAGATCATTTGGAAAAAATTCCATTTATTGCTTCCATTCAGAAGACCTGAGTCAGGAGCTCTATATATTATAAGAATCTGTTTTCCTAGTACTCCATGTGGTTTTGATGAATTGTCAGGTTTAGAGAGCACAGAGGCATCCTATGTTCATCTCGAAAGGATGGCTAACTAGCTTCTAATTAAGCATCACCTGTGTGAGAAAACCTCCTGTTTTGAAAGGGCACCTCCACTTTGAAAGAGTACCTGTCACTGTTGGGAAGTGTGTCTGAACCAAAACCGAAGTTGGGCTATCAGATTATAAACACAATTCAAATAAATATAAGATTCAACAACTGGACATTCCAATGCTCTCAAGGGGTACATTGGACAATCTCAACAAATGTCAATAATCCGTCTCCTGGTGAAAAATTGTCTTTTTTTCCATTTGGGAAATTTTAATACCATACCTGATCAAAGGACAATGAGTTCCTCATTTTATTTTTTGTATCCTTCAGGAAAGCTCATGATGGTTAGAAATGGGAAGGGAGGAAATGTTTTTGAGACTCATTTTTGCTCTTCCTTCCCTTCCTGACTTAAGACTCAAGGTTTCTGACAAGTCAGTGTTTTCATGAAGTGGAGTGACTACTGTTTCTAGAACCAAACCTCCATTGGCTTCATTGGAAAGAAATACTCAACTGGGGGCATTTCTCACCCCTTCTGAAGCCACCCCGGAGGAAGGCCCTGAGCACCAACAGGTGGCTATCATCTAACTTGGCCATCACATTGCAGGGGAAGTTCTTGCAAACCTGCTTTCCATAGCAGAAGGCGTTAAGACAGGCCAACCTCTTTCAGTCATTGTGGAGCTCTATTTATATAGCCAAGAGGGGAAAGAATTGGAAAATACATAGACAAATGAACTGACGAATGTACAGTAAACTTCGTCTATTAAAGTTCCAGTGCAATGGTTGCCCGTGAAATTATACTAATGAGGAACAGGTACTGAAACAAACCTTCCATGTTACAGAATGTGACAATTTACCATAGCAAGGCTGATGATTCCCCAGGTGCTGATGACCTTTTCTGTATCTGCAGAGCCCATTAACGCTTTGTGCCACCCCAGGACACGCCTGTCCCCATGATGCAGGAAACACTGTTGTCAACTTCAGGGATTCTCAACCTGTACATGTAAATGACCTCTGCATGTAGTTTTCTTGGTCCTATCCTGGAAATCTGGAAGGAGCCCTACAGAAAGGAGAGGGTCTACCTTACCAGAGCAAATGAGTAATTTTTAGTGAATACTTAATGTCACAAAACACCACTGAAATCCAGCATTTCCCTAATGTGTCTAATAATGGGAATCACCCAGGGTGCTTGTTAAAAACATCAATCCGCACACTCTACCCTCATACTACTAAAGCAGCATTTTCAAGGGACAGGCCCAGCATCGCCTGGGAGTTTGTTAGTAACTCTAACTCTTGGGCCCCATCTCAGAACTACCATAACAAAGTCTACACCTGAAACCCAGGTGATGCTCATGGGCGTACATGTATGAGAAGGGCTACTGTCAACCAATTCTCTAACACTGACGTTCACTCCCCTGGCTGCATGTTAGAATCATTTGCTTGTGTGTCTGGCTGTTGGGTTGCTGGTTTGATTGTGATGCAATGCCAGGCCAGGGGCTGCAACCGGACACAGATTTGTTGTTGCTGTTGTTTTTAAGTTATGCTAATGTGCTGCCAAGGTTGGGTAACCACTCATTAGGGATAAGCTGGTAAGAGAGACCAGAGCTCCAGCTGTGTTCACACAGTAGGGGGTCCACCAGTTTGAACATCTCCATGACTCCAGCACCTACCTACACTTCACACTCAACAAACTCCTCTCTTATGTGTCACGCATGTATCCTGTAGCAGACAGACACAGGGACTGGAGGGCATGCAGGTTCGTGACATTCAAACCTTGGAATTCATCAAGGAGCAGCCATGCATACAGAACTGTATATCAGAGAGAAAGGGATAACTAGGTGCCCACAGGGCTCTGTGCAAGTTTAAATTTGCACACATACATATACACATATGTACACACACATGCACACTCATTTCTACAGGGAGCAATAGGATTTCATGAGAATCTTGTGTCATCATAAATTAAAGGATGTATAAGATCTGGGCATGTGGAGATGGGGAAAAATGTTCTCGACACATTGAGTCAATATGAAAACAATAAGCTAAGAACAGCCAAGTATTTTTCAGCTTCAAACCGTGTGAGGCTTTCTTGGCAGCAATAAAGATATAAATACCAACACCTATATATATATATACCCATGCACATTAATATATATACATACATACCCCATGCACATTAATATATATACATACAGACCCCATGCACATTAATATATATACATACAGACCCCATGCACATTAATATATATACATACAGACCTATTCACACCCATATCCAAGAAGCTTAAGATGTAGAAGAGGACTATAGAGAAGAGTATTTTCTTGTCTCTCCGGGACAACCGGAAGCTTCTGAGCCTGGCTTCCTCGTCTCCCAGGGAAACTCGAATGCAATTGGGTTATCAACCCTCTGCCCTTATCACCCCAGCAGAATGGCCAGCCATGACCTGGTGCTTATAAGCTACACTGGACAGACCTGTTCTTCCTAGTGATTTCTGGACAGAAGACCAGAATCTACATAAAGCTCCATGTATCCACTTAAGCTACCAAGGTTTGGGCTGAATATAAAAGATTTGCCTTGTCAGGTGCCCCTTGAGAGAAGATGTGATCTAAACAGGTGCCCTAGAAGAAAAGAAAGAAAGTTCAGAGAGCCGAGAAATGTCCTGACGTTCAGTGCCTACGGCAGCCCCAGACATGGGTGAAAGCAGAGAGAGACGGGCTTTGTCATAGACACAGGAAGCTCCGGAGAGCTCAGAGTCCTTCAAAGGCAGTTTCTGAAATGCTTGTTACTGAAGCCCTGGGGTTTTCTGTGCCCGTTGGAATCAGTGAGGGCAAGGAGTTCCAAAAGCAAAAACTTTTTCAGAAAGTTTTAAGTAGGTCACTTTGTGTACCAGACCTTGAGTAATTCTGGCGGCTGGCTGGTGGCAGAGCCCACAGCACTATGCATTCCATCGGAATCAGGTTACCTTTCTGTTCTGTCCATGAAACTAGGGCAGGGGTCCATCCACAAACCCCGACAAAGGCACTGCCCAAGTGTCCCACATAGGCCACCTACCCTCGCCTCTAAAGGAAAGATCACAACGGTCTAAATGACCAGCTTCTCAACCCAATCTCCAGTAACTATAGACATTCTCTTTAAATATTTCAGTTGAAAGGGGAGCCTGGGTGGCTCAGTCGGTTGAGCATCTGACTCTTGATTTCGGCTCAGGTCATGACCTAAGGTTGGGAGATCGAGCCCCACATGGGTTCCACGCTCAACACACAGTCTGCTTAGGATTCTCTCTCTCCCTCTACCTTTCCCCTATCCCCACTCACTCACTTGCTTGCTCACTCTAAATATATATATATGCATATATATATGCATACATGTGTATATACATACACACACATATATAAAATCTTTTTAAAAAATTAAATATTTCAGTTTAGAGTATAAAGACAGCTCATAGTTCTTTCCTGAGTCTCTCCTTTTCTCCTCAGAGAGCAAGACTTCCTTACCAGCTTCCGTTAAACTGGTAGTAAGGTAGGAATGGTGCAGGAGAGTTCATACTACTTTTAGTTAGTTCCTCTTCCCTTTATCTCAGTACCACACTGACTATAATTCAACCTTCACATTTATTTAACTCTTTGGGTTTCAATCTATCCAAGCCATTCAACATCTGTTGAGTACTTCTAATACTTCAGGCACGGTTACTCCCCAGGGAAAGCTACCTGAAGTAGCTTCGGAAACACAGGGTCTTGGTAACAGGACATTCTCCACAGGTAGAGACTCTACATGGAGAAACAGACTGCAGACCCTGCCAGCATCCTAAGTCATAATTTGGCTCCATTTTATTGGCCTTATTAATGTTGAACATCAAACATAATGACATTCAAATGGTCATACTAAAATATATCCAAGAGCAAGTCAACACGAGTTGGGGATTACCTGCCAACTTGGACTCTACCTGCCTTGTTGCCGTTACGTTAGAAAACAGAAACTTGATCATAATTCAAAGTTTAAAAGCCTCTGGACTTTTGAGTAAAAAAAACCCAAAAACCTTTATATTAGCCAAAAATCATGGATTTCATATTTACCATTAAATCATCTTCCTCCTTTCCCTGCATGACATCATTCATCCTCATTGTTGGCCTAACAGATATAATTCCCTCACGAGGAACAGACATACTTGCTTTAGAGGCATTCAGAGGACAAGCTGTGAGCACTACAGAAACCACATATTCAAGTGAGAATTCGAAGGAATGAACCCATTCACCAAGTGTCTTGCTCAGGATTTGCAAATTGCCCATAAGAAAGGAGTGCTCTTAATGCTAAGGGTTCTTTTACATTGACCTTTATTCTCTATACATAAAACTTCCTGCCACTTTAAAGCATTATTTGTTTTCAGTGTTACCAAAAAAAAAAAAAAAAAAAAAAATCATAGCACTTGCCCATAAGTGGTGGCTACAAGGGGACAAAATCGCCTTTCAATAAAAAGATTCTTACCTTGTACCATTTCTAAGCATGTAGGAGTCTCGGCTCTTTGTTGTGGAGGGTGTCTTGAATACAGCTGGAGCAGAGTCAAAGAAGCATAAAGCACAGGCAAAGGAGGGGAAGCAAATCAACTCAAAAGGAGAGATGGCCCTGACCTCACTCCCCGCTTGGGGGAAATTCTTTGATTATCTCTCATGACTTCTCCTCTCCAACTCCTCAGCCCCACTCACAGCTGCCTTTTCCTGTTTGTTGATCACCCACCCACCACTTCAGCTCCCAAGTGTCCTCACAGAAGAGGGCCAGATCCCAAGTGGACCTCTCTGGTTATATTAGCCAGAGTCCAGCAGCCCGGGCATTCTCCTAATGTCAAAGTGTCTCAAGGTCACAGCCAGAAACTGAAAATGGGGCAGCTGCCTCTCCGGCACAACCCATCTCAAATTTCAGCATCCCCTCAACCTCCTCTATTCCAGATGCCTCTTGCCTGCTTTATTCTTCCTCCTAAGCACATACCGCTGTCTAATCAGCCAACGATACACTTATTAACCTTGTTTCTTTTTGGTCTCCCCAACTGGGGTAGAACCTCCATAAGGACATGGATTTTTTTTTTTTTTTTTGGTCTGTTTTATTCACTTTTGTATCCCCAGCCCTTAAAAGAGTCTATCAAGAAATATTTGTTACATGAATAAATAAATAGTTGACTTGATCATTTCAAATCGAATCGATCCCCTGAAAGGATGTTTTGGCATAAAAGGATGAGACGCTTCTTTAGGGAGATTCAGGGAGAAGGACCACCTTGTAAAATCTGCCATCTCAAGCGACACATTATAAATTGAATTAAGCCCGGTCTTTTAGGAAAACTGATTTCTAAATCTGAAGGAGCAAGTCACAGAGCAGAAGAGGAATGGGCCGCATTCTGAGGTCTTCCTAAACAAGCAAAAAGCCCTCCGGCCCGAAGGACAGAAAAAGTGTTGTTAGTTTGTACCTTAAGATCCCTTCACCATTTTGGAAGCCTGACAGGAAGTGAAGAAATAGAACTTGCCTATCTGGGAAGCTAGAATAAACCATGAGAAAGCTTCCCCATGTTATTTATTTACTTAAAATCGATTTCTCTTTATTAATAGTAAAAACAAAAGGTATTAGGCAAAAGAAATTGATGGTGATGTAGAAAATACAGGAAAATCTGAAGAAAGGAGCAAAAAAAACACCCGTAGTGAGTGTCATATGAACGAAAGGTAATCTGTCAGAATGCTAATGTACTCACATCCAGCCAAGTGTGTGTAGAATCCAATAAGCATTATGTCAAATACAGTTTGTTTTGTTTCTCATTTGCCATCAGAGACTGTACAGTGAAAATTTAGTTGATATCAGTTTTTTTGAGGATGAAACTGGGCAGGGGTACAAAGCGTTAGTGATGGAAGAAGTGTACATTGATTCAGACTTTCTATAAGCCTGAAATCTGCTGACAGCATTTGACTTAGTTGAATTTCCAGAAATTAGTTTTAAGAAAACAATCAGACATATATACTTACAAACATATAAAGATGTTTGTTGAAGCTTTATTTATAACAGTGAATGGGGAATCAGCTAACTTGGTCAACAAATTCTGGCGGGTATAAATAATGGAGTACTACACGGCCATTTAAAAGGATATTCTAGATCTCTACTTATACTGTGATTGTCCCTTGCCACCTCCAAGTTCCTGATACCCTCCACATGCTCTACTCTTTTTTCCCCACAGCACTAATCCCTCAAACACACCCTATAATTTACTTATTCATTACGGGCATTACTTATTGTCCGTGTCTACCTGCTAGAATATAAACTCAGTGATAAACACCATTCTTCTTTGATAGCTCCAATGCCCAGAGAAGTTCTGGACACATAGGCACTCAAATATTTGCTGTAGGATAACCCCTCCCCCAGAATTGGAATTTCTGGATAAAGAAACATTTTAAAACTTTCAGGATATCTTATGAAACTGGTAATTCACTTTATTTTTTTGTTGTTTTGTTTTAAAGATTTATATATATATAGAGAGAGAGAGCACTCGCATGCATGAGTTGGGGGAGGGTTAGAGAGAGAGGAAGAGATAGAATTTCAAGCAGACTCTGTGCTGCTCACAGAGCCCAATGTGGGGCTTGATCTCACAACCTTGAGATCATGACCTGAGCTGAAATCGAGAGTCGGACCCTTAACCGACTGAGCCACTCAGGCAACCCTACACTTTAGAAGTGACTTTTCAAGCACTGAGAAGCATACTTAGGGATCGTAGAACGGCAGTCAACAGTATTACTTCTCCTCTTCAGAGTTTCAGTAAAATATAATGGGTTTGTTCTACTGGAACATACAAAGAAAGTGTTCTCTTTCCACAGTCTCCTCTTCAACTGTAAAAACTGAAGACTGTTTAAAAAAAGAAAAAGGAAGAAAGCCTCTATCATTTTCCTGTAGTTATGTTATGTAGTTCTACAACATATCCTAAATCATAATAGTTATTTTGAGACTGACTTTTCTGTTACCATTCCGTATCTACTGTGTTTTAAGAAAGATTGACACAGATTCACTGGACTAAATAAATAAATAAAATTCACTAACTAAATAAATAAACTAAAACTAAATAAAACCCTACTGGCAAGATGAGTTTACACAGGATAACACTCGTTTATTACTTAGACATAATATGCTACTTAATCCTTTATCATTAATGATAAGGTGTCCTGTTCTTATGCAGAACTGAGGCAGATCCCCACCTAGCAGAGGGGATCTCTCTGGGCCATGAGTGGCAGGTCAAGGATAAACATCTTTACGAAACGACCTGCAGACCAGAGCTAGGGGACCGGTCAAAAGCCTAGGGCTCAGTGACCACATTTCTAGCAGAGCCAAGACTCAAGAAAGCAAAAGCTTCAAGGGCTACAGAGGGTGAAGCAGGCCAATATTTTGAAGAGTTCTAACCTAAGGTCTGCTCAAGGGCAGGCCTGAGTTGGGCTGAGGCCAAAGTCCTATTCTGAGTTAGGCTTCCTATATCCCTAATGCAGGGGGCTCCCTGAGCTTGAACATTTTGTGCAGAGTCATCAATGGTACGTGCCCCATTGTTCGGATCTAAGGTTTGGAGGTGGCCATAGTTTACCCCGAATACTGAGATTTCTTAAAGTTCTTGAAGTTAACTATGGAGCTTCTCAGTGAGGGTCCATGACAAAAAAAACAATAATATAGTTAATATTTATGGTGCTTTTTGTATTGTGATGGAATGGATCCTGTACCAGGAACTTTACAAACACAGCCTCGTTTAATATTTGCAACAAAGTCCTATGAGGTGGCCATTGTGACTTCTCCCTATTTATGGAGGAGGAAAAATAAAACACAGACAGCTTAATTAACTTACACAAAAGTAACACAGCTAATGAAAGGCGGGGCTAGGACTTTGAAGGGCAGCTCTAACTTAGCCGGTGTGTTATTCAGGGAGTCTAAGCTGGTGCAGAAAACCCAGAGCTGATGATCACGTTCCACTCCTCATTCAAAAAGAAAAATAGGAACGATAGTCCACAACCTGCCTTAATATGTGGAAGCAATTTAAGTCTTACCTACTTGTCCTTAAAGCGCAGTCTTTCCATTTTTTTTAAAGGTCCTGAAATGTCAGTGAAATTAAGGAATGCTTATTTTTTAAAAATATTTTATTTATTTATTTGTTAAAGAGAGAGAGAGAGAGCACAAGCACACGGAGCAGCAGGCAGAGGGAGAGGCAGGCTTCCTGCTGAGCAGAGAGCCCGATGCAGGACTCGATCCCAGGACTCTGGGATCATGACCTGAGCTGAAGGCAGACGCTTAACCAACTGAGCCACCCGGGCATTCCCAAAAAATGTTTAAAGTAAGTTGGCCCCCATCTTTGGGACTCTGTTATAGAAAAAAATGGTTTCACATTGTTGGTTGTTAAGTCAGTTGCCTTTTATGTCCTAAAACAAAAATTCTTTCTCACATGTAACCAGGCTTCTCGTATTCTGCTTAGCCAACATGGAATGTTATTCTGTTAGTTGCTAGTGAACTGAAAGGGATCTAAAAAAAGAACCCAAATGTGGGTAAATGAGCTGACAGCGTTTGAGATGAAGGAAGGCTCTCAGAATCATTCACTGTGCCGCTTGAGAGCAAGGACTTTGTTTTCCCCCAACAGAGCTCGGTCAAAGGAACATGACTACCCCGATAAAGCCCACTCCGGGGCCCCATGCTTGCTCCTAAAGTCAACGAACCTGGCCCTCTCCTTCTCTGGCACTGGTGGGAAAGAGAAAACTCAACCTAGATTATCATGAAATTGTTCTTGATGCCTGCTCATGGGACCTCCAGGGCCCACTGATGTGGGTAACAAAGAGCATTTGTTGAACTGGGACTTGTGCCATCCGTCTGGTTTTAGAATAATTTTTAACAGCAGATTGGGCGCATTGGTGGTGGGAGGGGGAGTGATTCAGAGGAAAAGTTAGCAGGGGCAGAGAATGAAGTAGTACTCTGCTACTTGAAGTATATATCATCTTTGGAATTGTTTTAATATTCACTACACGATTGGAGACTTACTTGTATCATTATATACTTACTGATCTTGGGTTTTTACTGGGCATATTGCCCCTGACAAAAGGATATTTCAAGGTCATGTATATGAAGATGGCTTTGTTCTTGCTGAAAAAATAGCTCAACCTGAGCCCAGGTGATTGTTTCATCCTTTGCATAATTCAGTATCTTCTTACTTACTCTGATAGCAACAGATCTTCCCTGTGTTGCTGAAAAGAAAAAAAAAAAAGTGGGGCTGATCTCATGAGCTGGTTCTACTTTGTAAATCCTCTTAGAAAATCTCACAGTCGGGTGTATACACAACCTAGAAGCAGTTTGAGGAGCCTTCTGTTAGATGAATATTCAAACATCTGGACAAAGCCCACAGTTTTGTCATTGTCCTCTCTTCCCACCTCGTTCTCCAAGCTCCTAGAAAGAAATCCAGTCTAGCTGCTTCCACTTTTCCGTGTCCCCATATCGCTCCTCTCACGGCCAATCAAGCTCACATTCCACTTAAGCCAACAGCAACAGCCTGGCAGAGATCCCCAGAGATGAGAGCGGCCATCTGCCCTTGTTTGCCCAAGAACATGTGTTGTTCTGCTGTAATTATTAACAGCACCTCTGTTCACTCACCAGTGTGTCCTAGTTTGCAGATAAATTATTTGGTTGCTCTATCAATGATCTTCTCATCGCCCAATCCAAAAGACTTCTGTTTTCCTGTGACTTGGCCACTCTGCAGCTTTTAGCAGCGTAAGTCACTCTCACAATAATGAAACTCTTCTCCTCTCCTGCATCCCTGTTCCATCAAAGCTTCCTTGTGAGCACGTCCTCTTTTCCATGCCCCTAAATATTGGTGTGCCCTAAGGTTTCATAAGAGAGTCCTTGTCACTTTCAGTGATCACCTAGGGCATTCATCTGCTCCCACATTCTTAGTCACAACCAGATGACCCTGTACCTTGCTTTGTCTCTCCCTCTAGCTAAGATGATTCGGCTAGGCTTCAGTCCCGTGTCTTTTCCTCCAGAGCGTCCCATGAGATTGATACCCCTCCCCCCGAGCCTGGTCTCCCCCTCTTCACAAGTCATGGTGAGACAGTACACTTGGTACTGCTTCCAAGTACCTGTTCCGTATCCGCATCTTAGCCGTGGCCTCACTATGTGGTCCAGGGAAGCCACATCAGCCTAATGCCAGTCAGATCTCATATCTATGGGGATGAATTGTTGTCCCTGTAAGCTACTGAGTTTGGGGTGATGTTTTTGCAGCAAAAGCTATCCAGAGTCTCCCGGGAGGCTCAGTCAGTTGAATGTCCGACTCTTGGTTTCAGCTCAGGTCGTGATTTTAGGGTTATTGAGATCGAGTCCCATGTTGAGCTCCCTGCTCAGCAGCAGAGTCTGCTTGAAGGATGTTCTCCCTTTGCCCCTCCCCCCACTCGTACATGCCCCTCGCTCCCAAATAAATAAATGAATAAATACTTAAAAACAAAAAAGCTAACCAATGTAGACATTGGTTCTGGATTTGAGCTGAACAGCACCACTCCAGTATTTGCCTCTGTCTTTCCATGGCATTTCCTCTTTTGGTATGCATGCAGATCAGATTAAATTAAGGAACACCCTAATGACCTTGTCTTAACTTGATTACATCTACAAAGACTCTGTTTCTAAAAAGGGTCCTATTTGCAGGTCCTAGGGGTTAGAACTTCAACAGATCTTTTTGGGAGACACAACTTAGCTCATAAGAGCAAGTAACTCATTTATAGGTTGAAGTCACTTTCTCCTCTGGTACCCTGCTACATTTTCCTCTTGAGTTCTATACTACAACCATTCTTGTGGACCCCAAAAGGACAGTCATTCTATACCTCAGTGCCTTTGCTCATGCTGGTTTTTTGCTTTGAAAACCTTTTCTTTCTTCCTTCCCCAGTCAACCTTTAAATTTTTATCCCACCTTTAAGATTTATTCACATTTTGATATATCAGGCAAACAATTATGTTTCTCCTATTCTTTTGGAGAATTAGCTTGCTAATTCTGTTTTTAATCTTATTCTAGAAGAGATCTCAATGTGCTAAAGTTCTGGAGGGTCCTCAGAATCTTCTCTCATTGCTTGTAATTGTATTCTCCCCAGGACATACAGCTGGACTAAGATGAGTTTCACCAGATTTGTTTTGGAGAAAATTTGCCACTTACACACAAGGAGTCTATTTTGACTAATGCTTTTGGTCAGCTGGTCAACCACAATCAGAGTTCTCAATTCTCTAGTATACACTGGGGTACTTTTTTTATTAGAAAATATATTTTTGACCTTCTAAGAGAGCAATCTAAAGAAATTAAACTCAGTGTAAATCAACCAAAGCACACTTTTATAAACAGAGATGTCTTCAACCCTAACCTCCCCAGGATCTGTCAATGACTTGTGGAGCCATTTCCATTGGAATACTTTTTTTCTTTTTTTTTAATTGAAGCATAATTAATATATAATGTTTTATTAGTCTCAGGCATTCACTATAGTTATTCAGCAATTCTTTTCTTTTGAGGATTTTATTTATTTATTTGACAGAGATAGCACAAGCAGTGGGAGCAACAGGCAGAGGGAGAGGGAGAAGCAGTTTCTCCACTGAGCAGGGAACCCAAAGCAGGGCTTAATCCCAGGCCCCAAGAATCCTTACCTGAGCTGAAGTCAGACACTTAACTGACTGAGCCACCCAGGCACCCTGTGATTCAACAATTCTATATATTACTTAGTGTTCACCATGATAAGTGTACTCTTAATCCCCTTTATCTCTTTTACCCACCTCCTCTCTGGGAACCACCAGTTTATTCTCTGTACTGTTTCTTTGTTTGTGTCCCTTTTTTCTTTTATTTGTTTGCTTGTTTTGTTTCTTAAATTCCACATGTAAGTGAAATCATATTGTATTTGTCTTTCTCTGACTGACTTACCTCACCTAGTATTATACCCTCTAGGTCCATCTATATTCTTGCAAATGGCAAGATTTCATTCTTTTTGATGACTGAGTAATATTCCACTGTGTGTGTGCACACATGTGTGCATGTACAAGTGCACACACACTTGTTTGTTTGTTGGTTTATTTATATACCACATCTTGTTTATCCACTCATCTATCAATGGGCACGGCTGTTTCCATATCTTAGATATTACAAGTTACATTGCAATAAACATAGGGTGCATATAACTTTTCAAATTACTATTTTCATCTTCTTTGGTTAAGTCTGTTGCAATATTTAAGGAAGATGAAACACTAGTCAAAAGTCTCTGTTTAACTTATGATGTAACTGTCAGGATTTCAAAAGTATAGGTCACTTCTGTCAGATCCCTGTGCAGATCCATTTCTATCAAAGTGTTTAATAAGTTCCTATTTGTGTCAAATGTCTGAATCAGATTAACGAAATATTACAGTTGGAAATTTTTCCGAACCATTCTTTCAGTAAGTGTGTAATAGAGCCGACCTCCTTCTCAAAATGGGAAAAGGCAGAAGAGACTTTAATGAGTGACCTCTTTACAAAGATGAGGGCCAAACTGAGAGACATCAACAACAAAAAAATTAAGCAGCACACAGTGGTAGCAAGAGCAGAAAACGCTATCAGCCCTAGACCAAAAGAGTCAAATGCAGAAGCAATGCCTTATGCTACATCTACACAGGGGGTGAGTGGCCTTCACCACTTGCACAGAAATGTGCAACCTCTGCCTCCATTTCCAGGGCCAGAAATAGAGATCTTGACGTCTCCTTCCTCCTTACCTTCTAATCTCCTGCTGGTGCCCCCCTGCTGTTGAACCTCACCAAAGGCCAGAGGGCAACGAAGCCTGGTGATTCAGTCTTCAAAGGTCAGCCTCTGGGGACCGAGATTAGGCTGGAAAAGGTGGAAATAGGTCCGAAGTGCATACAGAGAAATTCAGTACACGTACCTTAATCTGAACGGATTGCTTCTCACTAGACTGCCGGGCGAACTGTGCCGTCCCTGCTCAGGAGAGGAAATGAATTAGGTTAAAGATTTATAGATTATGAGAGCTCAAAAGGTGCTTTGGGGTTATCTAAACCAGTCCTCTCACTTTACAGATTGATGAAATGGAGTTCCTCAGAGATTAAATGACATGCTTAAGATCACCTTCGAGTCAATAGCTGAACTGAGTCTAAGACCCAAGTTCTTGTTTCTCTATCCAGCGCCGGTGTTGCCCTGGCCATGTGGCTCAAGTGCCTTCTGGCCCCTGGGTTTTTAGTAATAGATTTCATCTGGAAGCATGAATAAGCAGGCCCAGCAAAATGCAGTTTGGGGAATGTTAAGGAGACATTCTCAAAGGACTCATAGGACTAGAGTTATAAATTGTGTTCTAAAGACACACATTTCTCCTAACACTGGCCAAACTAGTTTATCAGAAAAACACCTAGTCTTTTATTTTTCATAACTGAAATGTAAAGCTAATGACTCCAGAAAGAAAAAATAATAATTTTAAAATTTATTCCTACAATTAGTCACTGAAGGAACTAAATACTTGCATTTTTATTCTGCCCCCCTGAATATGTAATATTAGCCCTGTTTTATGTATTAAGAAACATGATAATAGTGGACTAAACCCTTCCAGAAGATTCTACAAGATTCCAGAAGACTGTAGCTTCTACAGTTTTCTAGGCCATACATTTTTCCTTGTTTAATTAAAAACCTTCAATTTTTGAAGCTTCGTGCTGGGTGCTAGGGGCACAAATATGGAAGAAAACACATTCTTCATTCTCAAGGATCTTGCAGAGCAGCAATGGAGGCAAATATATCCACAACTACTGAATTGGCTGGCTGAGACTCTGATATAGATACTTTGATCCTGCAGCACAGGGAAAGGTGTGATTTTTATCACCAGATTACACTGATCTCTTTTAAAGCAGTGTTGTTTTTTTTAATCTGAGTATTCAAAGATGTACTTACATGTACAGGCAACCATATCTTGCATACCATTGCAGGGGATTCATGCACCTCAAGTTCCAAACAAATCCTTGCTCTAAGCACCTAGGAAAGGCAAAAGCTGTGGGTTCTCTGTTGTTGTGTTTTGTTTTGTTTTCCTCCCCTCCCCCTAATTTAGTGCAAGATAATGGCTAGAGCCATGTAGGGACTAACCACATAATTAAAATAAAAATCTGATAATCGTGCTACATAATCTCTTGCATTCCATTTTCATATTACACTGATAGGAAAATGATTCAGAGTAGTAGTGGTAAGCATCTGACTTTCTGGAACACCCTGTTTTACTTGATCTGGACAGATTCTCAATGGCCGATATTCAAATACAATCCAAAACCAACCCGAAGTCTAGATAAGGTGGTAGCTTCCAAGATTATTCTCCTTCATACACACCTCGGAAGGGAAATAAAATGCATTCATTTATTCAGCAAATATTAATTTAGAACTTTCGGTGTGCAAAGCTTTGTGCTAAGTGGTAGGGGTATAGTAAAGTATAAGACACAACCTCTGTGATAATGGACACAGAAAGGGAAACAGACCAGTCCAGAAAGTCCAGAAAGGAAAACAGACCAATAAACCACACTACTAAGTTGAATGAATAGATATAATGGTAAGATGTACAAGGAGGAGAGATAGATCAAACAGGAAATTCACCTCAGTTAGAATTATCACCTATTTTCCCTAAGTGTAAGAAATTTCATGAGTTAAATCTTGAAATACTAAAATGAAGTTGAGCTATTTTCCAGGCATACAGACTTGCACACAGGTTAACAAAGCGGGCTTGATGAAGTCCCAGTAGTTCATTCTTGCTTTTGTTTCCCTTGCCTTCAGAGACATGTCTTGTAAGAAGTTATTACAGCCAAGGTTGAAGAGGTGACTGCCTGTGTTCTCTAGGTTTTAATGGATTCCTATCCCACATTTAGGTCTTTCATCCATTTTGAGTCTATCTTTGTGTATGGTGTAAGAGAGTGGTCCAGTCTCATTCTTATGCATGTGGCTGTCCAATTTTCCCAGAACCATTTATTGAAGAGACTATCTTTTTTCCACTGGACATTCATTCCTGCTTTGTAAAAGATTAGTTGACCGTAGGATTGAGGGCCCATTTCTGGGCTCTCTGCTCTGTTCCAGTGATCTATGTGTCTGTTTTTCCACTACTATTTACATCAACATGGATGGAACTGGAGGGCATTATGCTAAGTGAAATAAGTCAATCAGAGAAAGACAATTATTATATTATTATATGGATTCACTCATATGTGGAATATAAGAAATAGCACAGAGGATCATAAGGGAAGGAAGGGAAAATTGAATGGGAAGAAATCAGAGAGGGAGACAAACCATGAGAGACTCTTGACTATAGGAAACAAGCTAAGGGTTGTGGAAGGGAGGTGGGTGGAGGGATGGGATAACAGGGTGATGGACATTAAGGAGGGCATGTGATTTGATGAGCACTGAGTGTTATACACAACTCATTGAACACTACATCTGAAACTAATGATGCACTATATGTTGGCTAATTGAATTTAAATAGAAAGAAAGAAGGAGAAAAGAAAAGAAGGAGAGAAATAAATAAATAAATCGTGGGCTCTGGGATAGGACTCCTTGAGCCCAGATCCCAGCTTGATCTTGCAGGAAGTACTTAACAAAAAGTAAAATAAAATAATTTTAAAAAGAAATTACTTGAACTTCTATGTCCCAATTTCCTCATCTAGAAAGTGAGGATAATACTAAAAGTGCTTGAAATGCCATTGATCTCGCATGTGGAATCTAAAAAAAACAAACATATAAACCTCAGCAAAATGTTACAGGTGCAGAAAAAAAGATTGATGATTGTCAGAGGCAGACATGGAAGGTGAGCAAAATGAGAGAAGAGGGTCAAAATTTCCAGTTATGAAATAAATCATAGGAATGTAATGTACAGCCTTGTAACTATAGCTAATAATATGGTATTGGATATTTGAAAGTTTCTAAGAGAGTAAATCTTAAAAGTTCTCATCACAAGAAAAAAATTTTTTGATTGTGTATGGTGACAGATGTTAATCAGACTTATGATGATTTCACAATGTATACTAATATCAAATCATTATGTTGTACACCCCAAACTAATATAATATTATATGTCAGTTATATCTGAGTGAAAAAATAATAGTGAAAGTGTTTGGTATATCCAAATAAAAGGAGAAAATTTGGTCAGTTATCAAATAGTGGTTGGCTTGGTGTGTAAAGACAAAATATCCAGATAGTTGGCTGAAATATTTAGATCCCATCCAAAAGTTGACATTTTCATACTTGGTCTTAATTCAATTGTACAATCAGGGACCACTTTAAAAATCTCATAGTCTAGGGGCAGCTGGGTGGCTCAGTCATTAAGAGTTTGCCTTTGGCTCAGGTTTTGTGATCCCCGGGGTCCTGGGATCGAGCCCCCCATCAGGCTCCCTGCTCAGCGGCAAGCCTGCTTCTCCCTCTCCCTCTGCCTCTGCTTGTCCCTGTCTTTCTGTCTCTTTCTGTTAAATAAATAAATAACATCTTAAATAAACAAATAAATCTCATAGGCTAAAGATTCTCTTTCCAAAAATGTCCCTATTCCTGGAGATTTCTGACCCCTAAAGCTAGAGAGAGAACCCCTTTTTTAAATGGCAGCTCTTTATTACTGACACTAGGATTGTCTTTTGGAACAATTTGTTTGGCTTAGTTGTCTCAGTAACTGTACTATACCCATACCTATTACTTATTCCAAGTGATACAATTCTCTACCTACCACTCAGCAAATTACAAGAAACATACAATTTAGAAATAAAAAGGAATGGTAGTAGGGCACATTGGTAAAGATAGAGAAGTACGTGAAATATTATCCATATGGAAACTTCTCAAAAATTGGGCCACAGAAGAAAGTATTGAATACTTTATCCACAAGGACGCCTCAATTTTCAAAGATATCCAGGCACAACTTCCCAAATATTATTTCTCTTAAACTGAATTCATTCACAAAGCGTTTGATTTTTCAATGGTGTACTCAAATTACATACAGTTGAGTATCTAACATTTGATCATTTCAAGACGGCGGTAAGTTTTTATATCAGTTTGGCAGTCACCAGGGACTTAATCGAAGTCACCAGAGAAATCTATGAAGTCATTTCTGAGTACATAAAAAGTACCAGCAAAGTCCATATGACATTCCTGGAAAACTCCCTAATTTGCCATATTGAAACACTCCACGGTCTGATAAGATACAGATGATATTGACTCCTGAACAAATATACTCATGATAACTTTGATAAAAGAAGTTTAAAAAAACACTTTTATAACATATCTTGAATAAATGAATCCAAGCATCATACACACCGAGTATTTTAATATATATTATCCTTTCCTTTCGAGGTCTCGAATGAAAAGTATTGGAACTCATAGATCAGAGAATAACTCCTTTAGAAGACTTTATACAACATTTATACTTATTCTTCTATAAACTTTAGCTCTCACTCAGGAATAGTCACACATCAAATAACATCATTTGGAACATGATTTTTTTTTTATTCACTTGGTATAAATATTACAGGTGGAATGCACATTTTAAGAAAGTGGCCTGAGACTTTTTCTCTTTTTATGACAGACACATTGACATCTACTTAAAAGTACATAAAAGCAAATGCCCTTTGAAAACACTTATTGATTAACAGTGTGTTTCAGGACAGAAAGTGAATAAATCATACTGAAAGGTATCTTATGAAATGTCACTTTGCTGTATCCCTCCTTTTCCCAGCCTTTCTTTAGTATTGTCAAGTCTTATTAATCAGGTTGATTTTCCCTGTTCAGGGAAGAGGGAGAGGAGAGTTCATATTTAATGGTTGGGCTTCATCTAGAATTTGCCTGCAAAAGGTTAGTGCAACTTGAGCTGATTACAAATACAGGTTCAAGGTCCCAACACTTAATCTTGCTGATTTTAGCAACTTTCAGAAATTGTTTTGAATTGGTTTATTCTTTTATCAAAAGAAGGACTCCTGGGGCACCTGGGTGTCTCAGAGGGTAAGCCTCTGCCTTCGGCTCAGGTTATGGTCTCAGGGTCCTGGGATTGAGCCCCACATCAGGCTCTCTGCTTGTCAGGGAGCCTGCTTCCCCCTCCCTCTCTGCCTGCCTGCAAGAAGAGCTGTACATTGGGGGAGCCAGGTGGTGGGTATTATGGAGGGCACGCATTGCATGGAGCACTGGGTGTGGTGCAAAAACTATGAATTCTGTTACGCTGAAAAGAAATAAAAAAAAAAGAAGAAGAGCTGTACATACAAGTTACAGTCCCACTGAACAAAGCAAATTGGTGATCTTCTCTAAAGCTTTGGGAAGCATAGAGTGGAGGGTTTGGGAGACTTTCAGAAATTGAAATGCTTAGGATTGGTTCATCTTTGGCCAAGAAGTCTTTGGTGATGGACGAAGGCTGTTCCAATTAGCTGACTTGCAAAGTAAAAGTACTGACATGAAGCTGTCACTGATTGACTGAAAAGAGTTTAAGATCAATTTCAGAGGTCACTAATTCATAGCTTTGTACTATGACTGAAGGACACACTGTCTTTTCCTTTCTCAAATTTGGAGGATAGGAGCTCTTTATTCTTACTATGTAGGTTTCAGTTCAAATGTTACATGGTATTTCCATAATGGCCCTTTGTAATACCAAGATTTTTTTAAAGCATGTTTTATAGGAAATATTCAAACAACAAAACTAAAAAGAGAAAAACAGAGCAAATGGTATGACGAACTCCTGTGTATCTATCACCTAGTTTCAACAGGTACCTACTTGGTTCATTTGAATTCCTCCCCCAACTTTTTGTCTGAGTATTCTAAATTAAATCCCCAATACAACGTCATTCCCATAAATATTTCTGTAAATACCTCTAACATGTAAGGACCTTAAAAATATAATTAGAACACCATTGTCATTATCCACAAAGTTGACAATAATTCTTTCATAATCAACTGATGTTCAAATTTCCTGGTTGCCTAAAGATGTCTTTTTTCAATTGGTTGGTGTAAATTAGAATCCAAATAAGAATAACATTACATTTGACTGTTATGTCTCTTAAGTCTTTTAAAATCTGTAAAAGTCCCTCCTCCTCTTATTTGTTAAAGAAATTGGATTCAAATTGTCCAAAAGGAAGTTTCCTCATTCTCACTGTATTGTTTACCATGTTCTTCTACCTCCCATAGTTTTGCTAACTCGTGGTTAGATTTAAATGCTTGCCTGTAACTGGGGTCAGTGCTTTAGACAAGAATAGTCCAGAAGTGATTCTAGGTACTTTTTCCTTTTCTTTTTTAATTGAAGTATAATTAGGATGCAATATTATATTGATTTCAGGTGTACAATATTTATTTTTCCAGATGTATTGAGATATAATTGACAAATAAAAATTACATACAAAATTTTATGTATTTAAGGCGTACAACATGTGTTTTGATATATATACACATTGTTAAAAGGGCACAATGATGGCTACAATCAAGTTAGTTAACATATCCATCACCTTAAAGAGGGACTGAAGTCTCCCGCTGTGACTGTACTGCTGTCTCTCCTATCAGATCTGTTTGCTTTATATCTGTATCTAGTATCTATCTATATTTTAAGAGCTCCAATGTTGGGTGCATATATATTCATAATTACTATATCCTCTTGATGAACTTACCCCTTTACTATTACACACGGCTTTCTTTGTCTCTTGTTACAGTTTTTGACCTAGAGTCTATCTTGTCTGATATAAGGATAGGCATTCCTGCTCTCTCTTGGTTACATTTGCACAGGATATATTTTTCCAGGCTTTTGTTTTCAGCCTATGTCCGTAACATTAAAGTGAGTCTTTTGTAGACAGTATATAGCTGGATTTTTTTTTTAATCCAGTAAGCTACTCTTTGTTTTTTGTTTGGGGAATTTAATCCACTTACATTTAAAGTAATTATTGTTATGTGAGGACTTATTATTGCCATTTTTTCAACTATTTTCTGACTGTTTCATTGTCCCTTTATTCCTTTCTTCTTCTCTTGATGTCTTCCTTTGTGATGTGAAGACTTTTTGGAGTGGTATGCTTTGTTTTCTTTCTCTTTATAGTTTATGTATCATCTTTTAAAAGTTTTAAGGTTTTTTTTCCTTTAAAGTTGCATTTTATTGCTAACAAATTTTTTTTAATTAATTAATTTATTTTTTATTTCATTTCTTTTCAGCGTAACAGAATTCATAGTTTTACAACATACCCAGTGCTCCGTGCAATGCATGCCTTCCATAATACCCACCACCTGGCTCCCCCAACCTCCTACCCCCCGCCCCTTCAAAACCCTCAGGTTGTTTTTCAGAGTCCATAGTCTCTCATGGTTCATCTCCCCCCCAATTTCCCTCAACTCCCTTCTCCTCTCCATCTCCCCATGTCCTCTGTGTTATTTGTTATGCTCCACAAATAAGTGAAACCATATGATAATTGACGCTCTCTGCTTGACTTATTTCACTCAGCATAATCTCTTCCAGTCCCACCCATGTTGCTACAAAAGTCAGGTATTCATCCTTTCTGATGGAGGCATAATACTCCATAGTGTATATGGACCACATCTTCCTTATCCATTCGTCTGTTGAAGGGCATCTTGGTTCTTTCCACAGTTTGGCAACCGTGGCCATTGCTGCTACAAACATTGGGGTAAAGATGGCCCTTCTTTTCAGTACATCTGTATCTTTGGGGTAAATACCCAGTAGCGCAATTGCAGGGTCATAGGGAAGCTCTATTTTTAACTTCTTGAGGAATCTCCACACTGTTCTCCAGAGTGGCTGCACCAACTTGCATTCCCACCAACAGTGTAAGAGGGTTCCCCTTTCTCCACATCCTCTCCAACACACGTTGTTTCCTGTCTTGCTAATTTTG
>PISX010014924.1:0-51381 GCA_004024625.1 Mellivora capensis | reverse complement strand
GGCATCCAAATTGGCAAAGAAGTCAAACTAGCACTCTTTGCAGATGATATGATACTATATGTGAAAAACCCAAAAGACTCCACTCCAAATCTGCTAGAACTTGTACAGGAATTTAGTAAAGTCTCAGAATATAAAATCAATGCACAGAAATCAGTTGCATTTCTTTACACCAACAACAAGACAAAAGAAAGAGAAATTAAGGAGTCAATCCCATTTACAACTGCACCCAAAACCATAGGACATCTAGGAATAAACCTAACCAAATAGACAAAGACTCTGCACTCAGAAAACTATAAAGTACTCATGAAAGAAGTTGAGGAAGACACAAAGAAATGGAAAAGTGTTCCATGCTCCTGGATTGGAAGAACAAATATTGTGAAAATGTCTATGCTATCTAAAGCAATCTATACATTTAATGCAATCCCTATCAAAATCCCATCCATTTTTTTCAAATAATCCTAAAATTTATATGGAACCAGAAAAGACCTTGAATAGCCAGAGGAATATTGAAAAAGAAAGCCAAAGTTGCTGGCATCACAGTTCCAGACTTCAAGCTCTATTACAAAGCTGTCATCAAGACAGTATGGTACTGGCACAAACACAGACACACAGATCAATGGAACAGAATAGAGAGCCCAGAAATAGACCCTCAACTCTATGGTCAACTAATCTTTGACAAAGCAGGAAAGAATGTTCAATGGAAAAGAGAGAGGCTCTTCAACAAACTGTGTTGGGAAAATTGGACAGCCACATGCAGGAAAATAAAACTGGACCATATTCTTACACCACACACGAAAACAGACTCAAAATGGATGAAGGAGCTCAATGTGAGAAAGGAATCCATCAAAATCCTTGAGGAGAACACAGGCAACAACCTCTTCGACTTCAGCCACAGCAACTTCTTCCTAGAAATATCACCAAAGGCAAGGGAAGGAAGGACAAAACGAACTATTGGGACTTCATCAAGATCAAAAGCTTTTGCACAGCAAAAGAAACAGTTAACAAAACCTGAGGACAACTGACAGAATGGGAGAAGATATTTGCAAATGACATATCAGGTAAAAATATCCAAAATCTAGAATATCCAAAATCTAGAAAGAACTCATCAAACTCAACACCTAAGGAACAAATAATCCAATCAAGAAATGGGCAGAGGACATTAACAGACATTTCCGCAAAGAAGACATCCAGATGGCCAATAGACACACAAAAAAGTGTTCCGCATCACTTCCCATCAGGGAAATACAAATCAAAACCAGAATGAGATATCACGTCATGTCAGTCAGAATGGTGAAAATTAACAAGCCAGGAAATGACAGATGCTGGCGAGGATGCGGAGAAAGGGGAACCCTCCTATACTGTTGGTGGGAATGCAAGCACTCTGGAAAACAGCATGGAGGTTCCTCAAAAAGTTGAAACTAGAACTACCCTATGAGACAGCAATTGCACTACTGGGTTTTACTCTAAAGATACAAATGTAGTGATCCGAAGGGGCACATGCACCCGATTGTTTATAGCAGCAATGTCAACAATAGCCAAACTATGGAAAGAACCCAGATGTCCATCAACAGATGAATTGATAAGGAAGAGGTGGTAGATATATATACAATGGAATACTATGCAGCCATCAAAAGAAATGAAATCTTGCCATTTGTGACAACGTGGATGGAACTAGAGGGTATTATGCTTAGCAAAATAAGTCAATCGGAGGAAGACAACTATCATATAATCTCCCTGATATGAGGAAGTAGAGATGCAATGTGGGGGGTTTAGGGGGTAGGAAAAGAATAAATGAAACAAGATGGGATTGGGAGGCAGACAAACCATAAGAGACTCTTAAACTCACAAAACAAACTGAGGGGTGCCACGGGGAGGGGGGTAGGGAGAGGGTGGTGGGGTTAGGGACATTGGGGGAGGTATGTGCTATGGTGAATGCTGTGAAATGTGTAAACCTGGAGATTCACAGACCTGTACCCCTGGGGCTAAAAAGACATTATATGTTAATAAAAAAATTAAAAATTTAATTAAAGAAAGAAATTATCGTTTATTGGACTTTGACTTAGTATCAAGGAAATGTCCACAAGTATCTGAAAGTTATTCAAATATTCCTCTTTTCCAATTACATGTAAGTAAGAGGGAAATACAAAATGACAGAAGTTGGCGAGAGAGGCAGACAAAGTGTAACAGATTCTTCACCTCAATAAACAAACTGAGGGCTGCTGGAGTGTAGAGGGGTGGGGAGGATGGGGTGGCTTGGTATCTCAATATGTAGTAAGTATTGTGACAATTGTAATTAAACCTGTATTTCAGTTATTTAAGCTATAGAATATCAAACAGAGACTGTGTCTTTACAGAAAGAAAAATAGAGTTCTAGGATGGCTGCAATGACATAAGTTATTTGGAAGGATAACGCCTTTGGAAGAAGGTGAGACTATCTGAGGAGATATGAAAGACATAAGCTGAATCATGTCCAACAGAAACATGACATTTTAAGTATCTTTATTTGGAAGTTCAATATGGGTAAATGAAACAAGAAGGACCCTTGGGTTGGAAATGGGGTATATATAGTGCTGGACTGTCCTCATCCATCCATCACTCTCATCTCTCTTTTAGAATCTCATCTGCACTGTACTGCAGAAATGTGTACTTCCCAGAATCCCCTTCTAACTGCAAGTTTGCCAATAAAAAGAATATGTACAAGATTGGAGAGCAGGAAAGCTTGGTGCACCCTGATGAAATTTCACAGGAGCTTCCTGTCAAGTCACTGAGAACTACCTTTTTGTGTTGCAGACTGAGCCACACATTACTGGGGCTTTGAAGAGATTCTTGGTTGCTACAGCAATTTTCCAGTGAGCCATGAGTAACTCTCAGCTTTGGTGGGTACTTCAGCATCTATTTTCCTGATATTTCACCCAGAGCTTTCCTGATTTTCAGCAGTCATTCCCTTGATCTTAGCTCCCCTAGCTCTCTAAACATTTGTGCAGGCCCTAATTACTGTATTAAACCCTCCAATCCTCCCAGAATACAGAAAAAGAGTTCTTGTTTTCAAAACAGAGTGGGAGGTTTAACTGAATGCCAGTATATGAAAAGTACACAGAGTATATCACAAGATATTATAAAAGTGATGAGGCAAGAATAGGTTAAAGTATACAAGGTATTCAAACCTACAAATATATTCACTGAGAAGAATTAATGACAGACCTAATTGATAATGGTCTAGAAGTTAATCATTAGGCCATAAAGCCCATCAATGAAGTTTAAAGAGCAGAAATACTGATCAAAAGGTAGTAATATCATACAGTCACAATATTAAAAATGCAAAACAAACAAACAAAAAACAATCACTGTATAAAACCTGCAATTTAAAGACATTATCTTTTGAACCACAGAGAGAATGACCAAAATTGTAATATCAAGGGAATAACAGTAATGAAACATTTAGCCATTTTGGAATTTACTCTTTAGTAAGTGAGCACTACTCAAATGAAACTATTACCTTTCACACATATGCTATTTAAAAGGAATGGTAAAGAGTAATTTTCAACAGAAGAAATTAGGTAAAAACATCAGTAAACCAAAAAAGGGAAATTAATGAATTAAAAAGAATGAAGTCCTGGAAAACATTTAAAATTTTCAAAAAATAATTTCTCTGAAAATCCAAGATACTCAGCCATTTTTAAAAGCCATTAATGAGCTTATGCAGTCTATTATTTTTTAAATGTTTACAAGAAACACTGAATATAAAGTAAAAGATTTTAGTTTATAAAAATATCTCAATTACTATATTGGCCTATGATAAGGAAGTAAATCAAGGTACTGTGATTATATAAGCAATTAAAATTTGAATCACCAATATTTTAATTTTAAATTTTAAAGCAATTCTTACCTCTTTGCTATTTGATTCTCAAGATGTTTAACTTTTTCTAGTAACTCTTTCTCAATAGCATCTCTCTCCAATTTAAACTCTTTTAGGGCAGTGTGAATCGCTTCTTCTTTTTCACAATTAAGCTTCTGAATTAACTGTTCTCTGTCTTGTTCCTGGCTCATGACAAGTTTCTCTTTGTCTTTCTCAAACTTCTGAATAATGGCTTCATACTTCTCTTCCTGTTGGGTGAGTTTTTCATCTTTTTGTTTTTCAAGAGCACTCAATTCTGCATCCAATTTACTCTGCAGTTCAGCTATTTCTCCTTTCAGGTTTTTTTCTATTTCAAATGCTTGGTGATGCAATGACGTTACTTTGTTTAATTCAGCTTTAAGCATATCAGATTCTTCTTCATGCCTACTAATTAACTCTGAAATGCACTGATCTTTTTCAATTGTCATTAAAGTTCTTAGCTCTGCCAAGCCCACCTGATAGTTTTCATTATTATCCTGAATCCTTTGATTTAGTTTATTTATCTCTGTTCTCAAATTTTCTGTCTCTTGTTCAAGGAGAGATTTTAAAGTCTCCTTCTGCTGGGCTCTGCATTCTTCCAGCAAAATTTTTATTTCATCAGTTTCTGCTTCCTTCAATGCAAGTTCAACCTCTAACTTACATCTTATGTCAGACAAATCTGAAACCTTCAGTTTTAATTCCTGTAGCTGTTGTTCTTTCTCCTGGATAACCGTGGCATGAGACTCTTGTATCTGATCGATTCGTTGTTGATTTTCCTTTTTTAGTTTCTCCAAAGACACTTTATGGTCTGCCATAACGTTCTCAAACTCCTGAGTGTGCCTGACACGCAGAGCATCCTCTAACTCCTTTAGATGACTTTGCTCTAAACACTGAAGTTCTGTCCGCAACAACTGCATCTTCTCATTATTTTCAACATGGAGCTTCTTTAAGTCTTCTAACACTATCTCTCGTGACTGTTTCAGTTCATTAATTTCACAATTTTGAGTGTGCATTATATTTTCCATCTCTAACAACTTCTGATCCTTTTCATTTTGCAAGCAGATGACAGCTTCTTTTTCATGTTTAACCAAAGCAAATTCATCATCTTTATTTTGTAAAACCTCCTCAAGACATACCAAGTCTCCTTTCAGCTTTTTAATTTTGTTTTCATTTTCTTCACTTTCTTTCATTAGTGCATCAAGTTTGTCTTCATATTCACTTTTTAAAGACTGCAGTTCTTTTTGATGTTTTTCATTTAGTGTTATTTCCAGAGAATATTTTACTTTTTCAATAATGTTTCTTATTTCTAGTGCTGTACATTTTAAAGAATTTGAGAAGTCACACTGTTCTTTCTGTACAAATGTTCTGAAGTGGCAAAGGTCTTCCTTGATGGTTTGTATACTGAAGTGTGAGTCTTGGGCAACAACTCGACATTTTTCCAACTGGACATTTAGAGAAGCATGATCTCCTATATCCTCTTTACCACATACATTTGTATCCTGCATCCGTCTACTGTCTATCGCATTGATAACAGATGAATAAAGTGATTCTACCATCATTTCTGGACTCTGTGGATCACTTATAGGATTAGGAGATGACAAATTTTCTTCTATTACAAACTCATTTACAGCAGACATAAAATCTGATTCAGGGCTTTCTGCTAATGAATCCAAATCTAATGAAACTTGGTGAATAGTCTGTTCTATGTTTGGATGGGGGATAGTTTCAAAATCAAACGTATGTGCATCAATGCTATCTGGAGATAATTCTTCTAAGGGACACACTGCAGGACATAAGGGATCCTGAACAGTGAGTGGAGGAGGAGTTCTTGGTGAGGTAGTAGTTGCAATTCCTGTTGCACTTTCTATCCTTGGTGACGAAGCTGACTGTGGGGATGTCTGACTCATGGATGCCTGGAAAAGAGAGGGGATAGGCTTACAGAGCTATAGCAACAAATATTTTACACTAATGAAACAAACCATTTGAAAGAACTTAATTTGCCTTTTGTTCACTCAATAGATCTGTAATGGTCTGTGACATTTCATCCAAACTTTGTGCTGCTTTTACCAAATTATGTAGAGCAAGTACATGCTGGTGTAGAGGTTCAAAGTCACAAAGTAAGGGGACCCTGAAACAGAATGCAATATAATTAGATTTGTGATTCTACAATGAAAAGATGGATACCTACAACCAAATATTTCCATCTATGTAAAAAAAAAAAAAAAAAAAATATATAGTACCATCATCCCCTTTTAATCAACACCAGAAAATAGCTTAAGAGACCTAAGACATAATCACTGAAGTGATGAATGAGACATCTCCCACGCCATACACTAAGTGAGAATAATTACTAGAAAAAAATTAATTACATGTAAGGCACTAATTTCCTTTATCTTCATTTTCTGATCATTTGCATATTCCCTAGAAACTTCCTAAAGCAGCATATCAGTCCATAAAATATTTCTATATTATGGCATCTCCAGAGACTATTAGTGCTACTTTCCACAGCTCCAAAATAATTAAAATATTTTAAAATAACTAAAATTAAAAATAATCATTTCTCAGCCTTTTGGCTAAGATCAAGTGTACTAAAGTTAAAAATACTAATGATATTTACCTGAGGAGTGGCTGAACTTCTGAAGGACAAAATGATTGAAGAAACTGTAAATCTTTTAATGAAATATCTGGAAGTTCACAGTCAAACTTTCGAGGCTTCTGTGTCTGTACAAAAAAACAAAACAAAACAAAAACCAAAAAACATACAGTACAAATTTATAAATTTTTACTATGATTAATTTCAATATTAACAAAGAAGCAAAAATGCTACAAAGCATCTACTGACATTTAAGAAATAGGATAAAATAAAAATGAACTATTCAATGACCAACATGGTATACTATTTTTCTGAGTTGTAAATGACTGGGGATCATAGCTGTTGGTGATCCAACTGCTGTGGCTGTTCCTCCCTTTCTCGTCAGCTTTTAAAAAATGGGGTGGTAACCTATCAACATTAAAGAAACCCATTTGTTTCAACAGCATATAGGTTGTTCCTAAATTTTTCTTTAACTTACAACAAGACCATGAAGATCTCTCTAGCCTTAGCCCTATATCTATTCCTATCATTTATTAGGATGCCTTGGTGTTTTAATATGGTAAAAAGTTTTTGCCTATGTAACATGTCCTTCCTTGCCTTTCACTTGATCTTTCCATTATTTTCCAAAATAAAAAACTCTTAGTAAATTTCAGTTTCTTAAAAAAAATTACCTGGTAAGTCCTACCATTTCTTTATAATATTGCCAAGAAATACAACTTTTAAAGTGACTCTAATCATTTCAATCATTACCTAAGCAGATTTAGAGATGTCAAGATGCTCTTTCATTAAATGGGGGTCCCTAGATATGTGAGTGTGGGAAAGCCTATTACATCACTCATTTTTAGATATTAAAAAATTAATACATTTAAGGCCTAAGAAATCCTGCAGTACAGAAACATGTTTAATAGCTAAGCAGTGCATCTGAAGAGAAAACAAAAAGCCTACAGCATTTCCCAAACTTCTCTGACACGTGGAATCATTTTTTCTCATGAAATAAAACGAATAGTCCCCAGTAATCCTGGTTTAAAAACACATTTATTTTTCAGGATTTCAATGAAGGCCACCTGAAGAGTCACCCTATTCTGATTAGTAAACACAAGAATAAAATGAGGGTGGTGGTGGTGAAGAGAATGAAAAGAGGAGAGGACAAAAGGAAAAGAAAGGACAGGGATGGGGAGAGAATGAGGGGAGGGAAAGAAAGAGAATGAGAGGAGGGCAAAAGACAAAGACAAAATAATAAGACAATTTACTCCTACCAAACAATATCTTAACAGTGTAATATGGCTTATCCTCCTGTGTTATGAAAACTCTTCATCAAAAACTATGAATATACTTTAATGAAGTTTCATGACAAATGGCTTTTAAAACCAAAAACATTTTTATGTTGATAAAAAAAGATTCTATGTTTCTGAAAATATCTCTACTTCTGAAATAAGGTTTGAACACGTACAAAATTTGGTCATAGAAAATACATACACAAAAGGATGGGGGCCAGGAGTCCAATCCCCTAAACAGACGATTTCTTAAAAAGGACTTCCCTGTGTAAAGAAATTAACAATATGATCATTTGATAACTTTGTATTTCAGAGGAAAAAAAACTTCTGGTTTTTGAAAAACAAATTAATAATTCTTCATATTTAAGTTTTAACAATGGATTCAACTTTACAGCCTTAAAAAGAATATTTCTCCAAATTTCAATGGTAACTTAAATCACATAGATGCTATATAATAACACATTCATATTGACAAATAAAAACAGCATTTTTCATTAAAAGTAAATTAGTAAAGAACACTTACTAAATAATTTCCCAAAGGATTCCCTTTTTGACTTTTCAGCTTCATATAATCGCTTTCCATCTTTGACTAAAGCACCAGCCCACTAAGAGAAGGAAAGCTTACGTTAATAATCATATACCAACTCATTAAGGCTCATAAACAATGAAAAGAGAATTCAACTTGCATACCTCCCTGTAGTGTTTTATGAACATTTTTCTCCTTACAACCTCAACAACAGCTATGCAGTACATCTGAGGAACTGTACTAAGAGCTTCAACAATTTTGACTCTTTCTAACAGTTCTATCACAAGGCGGAGCAAAGCTTGCAATTTCTCTCCATCTTGATCAGCATGAAGCATTACAAAGCAACACCACCTACAGAATGAAATTGAGACACAAAACTCTATAAAAATAATCTAATCCCAAGTTAATCAACCAATAAAAGTACTCCATTACTTAGCAGAAATTTAAAAACATCACTTTGAAACATCCAAAATTAGATGTAAGAGAATCACTTACTTCAGTCTGACATGTAGGTTATTTGCTAGTTCCTGTTTGGCAGTGGTACACTTCTGTTTAATATCCAACAGTTTTCTATGATTTTGCAACATAATCATCAACTGATTTGCGTGACTCAGGCACAAATCAGGTAAAACAGATGCATCCTTCAAGTTTTCAGCTCTCATCTGATTAGCTAAAAATCCCTTTGAAAGAAAATATTTTAAAGGGCATTAACCTGGTTTCATGAAAGATATCAACATTCATTTAAGAAGAAATTCTTTGTTAAACATGAACTGTTCTACTTTTAAAGATTTTATTATCTACTATCCTGAATGTAGATATATTCATAAAAAAAGATTACTTTTAAGAACTCTGCTCATCTAGTTATTTCATTTTCTAGCTAGGAAAAAAAAAACAACCCACTGGGAAGATAGAGTAATTTATCTAAGGACACTCTTAATAGTTAAATTAGAACTAGAATTTATGTGTCTAGACTCCTACTATACCATGGGTCAGTCAGATCAAGTATTAAATAAAATATGGTCACTGATTTTAGCCATGAAATAACTGACCTAATCTAATCAATGATATTCAATAGTACTTTGTACCCTTACCCAAATGAGTAACAATTTACTGCACTTTTTATTAAGTCATTCCTCTCTCCAGTATTTCTGGACTATATTTTGTTCCACTATATATATATCATTACTCATATTAATAACTTAAATATGCAATTTTATAATACATTTTATTATTTGATAAGAAAAATAACTATTATATTTTTTCTTAGCTATCCTTACTCATTTATTTTCATAGGTGAACTTTGCATCATTGTGTTTAGGCTCTAAATTAATTTAGGCAAATTTAATTTATAATTAATTTAAAATAAGATAGTTGTGTGTACAAAACATAAAAAAAAAAAAAAAACCCAGCAAAAACTTAAAAAAGGTAAAAAAGGTCCAAAGACATCTTGTTAAGGTTATTACTAAGTGTTTTTATTGTACTTATAGGTTCTTTTTCCTACTGCTTACTGAACAGTTTTTGTGTTACACGAGTTTTATAATTTGCATGTCCATCTGACAGCCATACTCACTACTGTAAATAATTATCTATCTAGGAACTTAACAATATGGCTGGCAATAGCATGTCTTCTAACTTTTTGGTAGTTCTCTCTGTTTCATGTCTTCCTAAATTTCAAGAAAATATTTAAATTTAAATGACATGTACTAAACTCAAAACCATTGAATATCTGAAAATAAAACAATTTCAATAGGAATTTTATATCTTATTTCCTTTTCAATATGCTATATGCTCCACTGTGGCTATATTTTTTTCTGAACTTAAAAATAACTTACTGCTTTTATCAATTGCATTAAAATCTTAATAGGTTTCCACTACTTTTTACTGAATCCAAGAAAAACATATAGTCAATCCCCCAAATTAAATTCTAAAGCAATAATGAGGAATTTCCTGACACCAAAAGCACATACATGCCAAAGTTGCCAAAAGAAAAAACGTTTAGGGGCACCTGGGTGTCTCAGTGGGTTAAAGCCTCTGCCTTTGACTCAGGTCATGATCCCAGGATCCTGGGATCCAGCCCCGCATAGGGCTCTCTGCTCAGCGGGGAGCCTGCTTCCTCCCTCTCTCTGCCTGCCTCTCTGCCTACTTGTGATCTCTGTCTGTCAAAAAAATAAAATAAAATCTTAAAAAAAAAAGAAAAAAATGTTTAAATTTGCTTTCAGATTTATATGGAAATAAAATAATTTCCATAATTGTTAAACCATCCTTAGTGTAATATTTACACTAAGTAGTAAAATACCTAAGAAGTACAAGCTTCTTAAAATAAGTCATCAGAATGAAAAGTACAGCATAGGGAACATAATCAACAATGCTGTAATGTTTAATGGTGACAGATGATAACTACACTTATCATGCTGAGCAATGAATAATGTAAAGAATTGTCCAGTCACTTTCTTGTAGACCAAAAAACTAATGTTAACACTGTATGTCAACTATACTTCAATAAAAAAGTTTAAAAAAGTATAAAAATTCCTGATGTCATTTCATATTAGTATTTTTTATGTGTAAGGATAGATATATACATAAGTTTAAAAGAAAATTACATAGCTGAGTGAAGACAGAATGCAGAACTTAAACTATACCACATCCTAATTCTGAATTTTTAGTAGATTATCTAATAAGAATTAAATAATCATGACAACATTCAAAAGAAATCTAACTAGCTCTTAGTTACTACAGTACTTACAACTCCCCTCAAGAAGCATTCTGTGAACTTTTGGTTTAGGGAGCAGATTTCCTGTTATTTTCTTATTTTGTTGATAATCTTTAAAGATAAAACGATTACTAGAGAAATAATATACACTGAATAAATTTTCAGGGCTCCCGTGTTAACATAGCTTCACAGATTCTGGTTAAGTTTCTCTGTCAGTTAAGGTAGAAGTGTCTATAAACCTCAAAAGTGTTGTGGCCTTAAAAAAATTACTCTCTTAAAGCTGCCTGAACTGGTCTTTATCATATAAGATATTTAGGCAATAAATCTCCTTCCACTGTCTCATCCCTTCTTTCTCTCTCTTTTTTTTTTTTTTTGAGAAAGAGAGTGCAAGAGAGCAAGTGGCGGGGCGGGGGGGGGGGGAGCAGAGGGATAGAAGAGAGAAAATCTTTAGCAGGGTCCATGCTCAGTATACAGCCTGATGTAGGGGCTTGATCTCACAACTTTGAGATCATCGCTTGAGCTGAAATCAAGAGTTGTCCACTCAACTGAGATACCCAAGTGCCCCCTTTCCCCTTTCTTTAAGAGTGGTTAGAAGATTTAATTGCTACGTAGCTAGAATGAACTACACAAAATTGTGTTTATACAAAACCTAAAATCAACTCCTCAAATTGATTAATCTGAATTTATCTACTTTGACCACATGCTGAAGGAAATACTGATTAAAAAAAAAATACCTGCAATGGAAAAAAAAAAATACATTAGCTATAATAAAACTAACAGATGAGACATCTCCAAATAATGAAAAGGTCCCAGACCAGATTTTTATAGAGAAGTCTAACATTCCATAAACTCAAGGCTACCCTACCCCAAATTCTCGCTCTCTCTCTGTCTCTATTTTTTTAGTGGGGAGGAGAGAGAGAATCTTAAGCAGACTCCACGCCCAGCTCAAAGCCCAACTCGGGGCTCAATCACATGACCCTGAGATCATGACCTTAGCCAAAATCGAGTCAGACCATAACCGACTGAGCCAACCAGGCACTCCTCATTCTGTAAATATGGACTATGCACTTACTACAGGTGAGGAACCTATAAGGCACTGTGATTAGGGCAGCGAGGACAAGAGATCAGAATCCTGGTTTCTTGGAGCTTATTATTTTTTTCTTTGTTTTTCTTAATTTCTACACCCAATGTGGGACTCAAACTCATGACCACAAGATCAAGAGTCAAGGGCTGTTCCAACTGAGCCAGATAGGTGCCCTGGAGCTTATATTCTTAAAGAAGAAATTTCATTAAAAAAACAAAAAACAAAAAACCACATAATCACTTAAATGTAATTATGACATTGCCTAAGTACAACCTGCTAAGAAAAAATATATCTGATCTGATCAAGACTGCAAAATCAGAGAAAACTTATCTGTGAAAGTGATGTCTCAGTTAAAACCCTTGCCTCTATACATCCCTTGGCAGTCAAACACACAGAAATATAGGAGTGAAAAGTTGCTCCAACAGCCATGTATACCTAACTTCAACAAGTTATCCCTCATCTCTCATAAGCACATTTAGAATTATCTTATTATAGCCAATTTCTCTCAAAGCTATTCACTCAGGCAAGCCCAGCTGACATCCACGGATCGCTGGGCCTTGATTTCCATCTATTTTACAGTTTTATTCTGAATATGTAATGCACTTATATTGAAGCATATGTAGGAACACTAAAAATATTCACTGAGGAATAATTAAATGAAATTTAATTACCTCTCAATGTCAAAATTATACACTATACTACTTGAGGTATCAATATCCAAGAAAAAAATAAACATTTTAATTTGAGAGAAAGAGAGCGAGAGAGAAGGAGCTGGGGGAGGGGCAGAGGAAGAGGGAGAAGCAGACTACCTCCTGAATGGGAAGCCTGATGTGGGGCTTCCCAGGACCCTGAGATCATGACCTAAGCCAAAGGCAGACGTTTAACCAACTGAAACACCTAGGCCTAAACCCCAGAAAAATCTGTTTTTTTAATAGTAAGAGTATTATTTTTTAAAAGTTAAATTCTATGAGCTACTGTAACTTAAAACATTAACAAAAGCTGGGAATAAATTAGGGGGAAAGAAGATGGTTAGACAAGGTACTTCTATGATCACAGGATGCCAAAAAGTAGTTTTCAAATTTTCACAGGAACAGTATAGGACATATCTACTAAATTTTTTTCAGTTTGGGTTCAAGAACCCTGGAAGGGTTCAGCCCTGAAAAACAAAAATATAGGAGCAAACAAAAAAGGATCAAGAAATGCTTGCTTTATTTTTTAAAGAAAATAAAAAAGTACTATTAGGTCCTTTATTAAGCAAATACACCTCCAGGAAAATGACCTATTCTTTTATTACACAACTCCATTTGCTGAATCCAATGCAGATGAGGATAACATCAGCATCAGACTTTTTTTTTTAATATAACCAAATGCAAAACCCTTCCTTTTAGCTGCCTGATTGTAGTAGAGCTACTATACACATATTCCCCCCACATCCTCACACCAACCCCCGAGATTTGAGAGTAAAGAAAGGAGAAAACAGATTATTTAGATAAGAAAACAGGAAGTCCTGGTTTATTCAATCAGAGAAAAAGGTATAAAGAAATCTGGAGATTTTAAAGGAATGATGAGTTCATTAAATTAAAGATGAAAAAAATGACTAAGACATCTGACTCCATCAAAATTTAAAATTTGTTTAACAATCTTCACAACACTATCAACAAAGAGACAGTATCTGTATTATTTATAATAGACAAAGGATTAGCCAGGTTACATATAAAATAAATTCTTACAGAAACATTAGGATAAAAAAATTGGCAAATGAAAATTCAGAGGAAATAAGATGGCAAATACTGATAGAAGGGAAACTGCTCTTCTCATTAATTACTGGAAGTGTTGACTGATTTTTCCTTTATGGAAGGCATAACATTACTAATTAATATTTAAAATGAAAAACACACCAGAATCTAGCAATTCAATTACTGAAGATTGTCCCAACATGCACATAATGATAGAGATGTACTGGGATATTAAAACAATGTTTGTAACAAGAAAAACTGGAAGCAACCTAAATGACCATCAAAGAAGTCTGGTTAAATAATGTTTGATTCATTCTATTGAGAGCTAAAAAAGAATGACCTTGGAGAAACAACAAAAAAATCAGAAATTCAAAGCTGTCTCAAGTGATGGTAAACTATCATTTAATGATAATGTAGACCAAGCTTCCTATGGCATTAGTTACTAAAGACCTAAGAAAGAAGTGAAGGAGAATCAGGATCTAGTAGGAAGAAACCTAGGAAGGCCAGTTAAGCAACTAGAAATTCTTTGCCCTAGAGACAAGTGCTGATTCCTGAAGAGGAGCCCAAAGCTAAGAATTAAAAAAGCAATCCTTCTGACATTCTCAAGGAGCTATGAAATAAAAAATTGGAGATCAGGACCAGCCAAAGGAAGTGAAAATGGAAAACACTTTGTATTAGCACCCCAAAAAGCTATATCCTATGGAGTAAGAGTCTACAAAAGTAGACAGGCCATCACAAGAACTGTAAGATCAACTTCCCATCACCTAAATCCCTGAGGTTGGATTAAGATAATGTAAGACTGTGATAGCCCCTACCACATGCAAACAAATTCTCTCCAGAAGTGTTATCTTAAGCTTCATATTTCCTGTTTTTATTTTTTTTTTAAGATTTGTCAGAGAGAGAGAGAGAGGGAGGGAGAGAGCATGAACAGGGGGAGGAGCAGACAGAGGGAGAAGCAGGTTCCCTGCTGAGCAAGGAGCCAGAGCCCCACCTGAGCTGAAGGCAGATGCTTAACCAACTGAACCATCCAGGCATCCTCTGGGTTTTTCTTATCAAAAATAATTAGGCACATGAAAAGGCAAAACCACATGAATTTAAATGATAGGAAATAAGAGAAAATATCCACAGACACACAGGCACAAGTAATGGATAAAGAGACTTTTAAATTACTATATGGTTAATGTAATCAAAGAGATGATGGATGAGTCTGAGTATTTTGGTAGATAATTTGAAACTATATTAACAAAAGAACCAAACTGAAATTATAGAGCTAAAAAAATAAACAAAAACTACATATCAATAAATGGGTTTAATAACAGCTATTCACAGCTAGAAAAAATTAATCTGGATCCAAAGAAATACCTGGAATAAAGCACAGATGGATATAATGATGGGAAATGCAGGCTATAAGAGTAAATTAAGAGAATGAGATGAAAGGTCTAATACATGTGTAAATGGAATCAATGAATGAGAAGGGAAGGAGCAAGGCAAAGGCAAAATTTGGAGAAACTGGCAATTTTCCCAAAAGATATGCCATTATACCACAGCTCCCAGTAGTACTACAAGCACAATGCGAGGAGAAATACAAAGAAAACCATATTTTGTCATATTATAGTAAAACTGTTAAAAACCAAAGGCAATGTGCTAGAAGTAAATCACGGAAAGCCTAGATTCTATGTCCAGAGGAAACATCCTTCAGAAATAAAGGTGATTTAAAGAAATTTTCAAATGACAAAGACTAAATTTTCCACTAAAGGATACTTTAGGATATTCTAATGCCTATCAAACTTACAAGGATGCATGTATTACTTAAAAGAAAAAAAGCTAATATGGAAGATGAAATAATTTTTAATGATAAGTTTTTAAATGATATATATATGTATATATGTAACATTTTAAGAGAGAGCGAATGACCAGAGGTGATGGGGCAAAGTAGGAGAGATTTTAATCAGGCTCCATGTCCAGCATGGAGCCCGATGCGGGGCTCAATCTCATATCCCTGAGATCATGACTATGAATTCAAGAGTCAGATGCTTAACTGACTGAGCCACCCAAGTGTTCCCCAAATTTTTAAATTTTATTTTTAAATGATAAAAATAATCCAAAGGGCAAAAGCAGAAAGAGATATAATTGGAAGAAAAATTAGAAATAATAGACTTAAAAACAAATAGTAATTATATTAAATAAATGGACTGAACATACTTTTTTTAAAGATTTTATTTATTTATTTGACAGAAAGAGATCACAAGTCGGCAGAGATGCAGGCAGGGGGAGGGGGGGAAGCAGGCTTCCCGCCAAGCAGACAGCCCAATGCAGAGCTCAATCCCAGGACCCTGAGATCATGACCTGAGGTGAAGGCAGAGGCTTAACCCATTGAGCCATCCAGGTATCCCTGGACTGAATATTCTAATAAAAAAATTTCTCAACTTACTTTGAGGCCATCATAAAGTCAATGCCCAACTTGACAAATACATACCGAATGAATAATACATACATACAATATAATTCAGTTTGCCAAAATGTTACACTTAATTCAGAAATACATGAAAAAGACAATATATTATGACCGTGTTGAGTTTATTTCAAGAATCCAAGAATGGTTCAAGATTAGAAGCAGACTATAACTTTCTCAATCTGATAAAGGGTTTCTTTTTTTTTTTTTTAAGATTTTATTTATTTATTTACTTATTTGACACAAAGAGATCACAAGTAGGCTGAGAGGCAGGCAGAGAGAGAGAGGAGGAAGCAGGCTCCCTGCTGAGCAGAGAGCCCGATGTGGGGCTTGATCCCAGGATTCTGGGATCCTGACCTGAGCCGGAAGGCAGAGGATTTAACCCACTGAGCCACACAGGCACCCCTGATAAAGGGTTTCTATTAACACAAAGAGAAAAAACTATTAGAAACATTCTAGTTGTGAAATACCACTTTCTATGGATCAAGTATTAAACAATGACACCTGCTATCACCTTCTACTCAGCATTAGTACTAGGGGATTCCAAGTCAGTGCAAAACCACAAGATAAAGCGGTTCAGTTCATAATAAGGTGGCCGGATCCAAAATCAGGAAAAAAAAAGAAGAGTCAGAATGACAGATGAATTCACTTAGGAAACTATAAAAATACACTAAATATTTTAAAAATTATTTTAGAAGAATTAAAGCAAGGATATACATGTTTTATCTACCTATTACACACTGTATAATGCCATGCAGGTAAAATAAAACATTTATACCCATTTGTATGTTTTAATGTTAAGAACACAATTGGAGGAAAAATACTGGCAGAAGAACATTAAACTAGAAAAGTGTATATTAGAATCAAGATTATGCAAGTCAACTCTTTTGCTGTTTTGCCAGAGTGGATGGAGGACAAAATCATTAGTATGTCAGAAAATGCCTACAGTAACCACTCTTTGCAATTCCATCACTTTGTTTTGGTTATAAAATCTCTGACAGAGTTCTTAGAACACTGCATTAAATTAGACCTAAAAACCTAAGTATTAGCAATCTGTAAGATTTCACATTTTCCTCCTATCTTTTACAAATCTCATGTATTCTTTTTTAGTTTTCTGAGGGGGGAGAAGGAAGTACTCAAATGTTTAGTACAATGACTGCTTTATCATGTTCTTTCCACATGTTTTTTCCCCAGCTGCTGACAGCATTTTCATGGTTTCATTATCTTTCAGTTACTACTTAAAGTGGCCTCAGCTCACTTCATCAAACCTGAACATTAAGAATGTGTCTTCTTCCTTATTACATGCAAACAATACTATTCATTAACAATAATCAAGGATGTGGTAAAAATAATGGTGTATAACAAACATACTACACATAAACTACTGGTATAGAGAAACTATGAACTGGTTTTCCTGAGAGAAGATTGAAATGAGTACCTGAGCGAGTTCCTTCTGTTCATTCACCAGTCGGCTGCAGCTAGCGATCATCTGGTCCAGGGCATAGAGCCTGTCTTCAAGTCCTTTAATGGCTTTCATATTCTGATTATCAAGTTTGGCAATAGTTTGACGGCACTCTGCTATAAATGGTCGAATAATCCTTGGATCAAGCTAAATGAACAGAACATATGAATGAAGTTTTCAGCAAACAATTTAAAATATATTTCTCACCATTTTGATACACAGTTTCAGAGGAAAAAATTTAAAAATATAGAAAAGTAAAAGCATGGGGAATCCTACTTATACTTTCACAAAATTGAGAGCAGGATAATTATGTCAATAAAAAATTACTGATTATATTAGAATACATAATTAGGGATATAGTGCCAGGAGGTACCTGGAGGTATCTGTATTATCAGTCTCTATCTTCTAAAGGAATTTGCTTGATCAACCCAACTTTTTAACTCTTCAATCTCTCCTGTTCCCTGGCTTTATTTCTACAAATTTTCTGGAATTCATGGAACCTAACAAATTTCTCTCAACACTGTTCCCCTTTCCTTGAAAGAATACACAGGTAGTGTTTTTACAGATAGTCTCCATAAAAAACATTCTGTCAAAGATGACCGATGACCTCCTTTCACTTGAGGCTCTTAAACCTGAAGACAATCTTTCACAAACTCTGGAAGTCTGGGGCATTACTTACTGGTTTCTCTACAGTACCGTTCTCTGGCTCCTTTTCCTATCTAATCCATAAATACAGATAATCCAGAAGGACTCTGTGCTTATTAGCCCATCTTTACTATTTTTCAGCATTAAGCATAATTTCTATGGAGCTCCCAACCCTTCTGTAATCACTAATCCTTCTCACAGATTTTCAGCTTGAGTTTCTGACCACCTACTAATATCTCTATGTGAATATCAACCAGTTATCTTCATTATTATTATCTCATTATGGTTGTCTTCTGTTGAAATCCCTAAATGGCTTCCTTCTGCCCACAATGACATCCAAAAAACACAGCATATAGTAAAGGCTTCAGTAATTGGATACCACTAAATCTTTCTAAGGCCTATCCTCTTTTCAAACTGAATTACCCATTACATCCAGAAAAGCTCTGTGTTTCTCTAGCTCTGATCTTTCTCCATACTGATCATCCTGCCTAGCTGTTTGCAAGCCCATCTTTGCCTCTACATAAGGGTCCTAGTCAAATACTGCCTCCTTCATGCTTTCTCTAATCACTGCAATTGAAAGACCACAAAATATTCAATGTAGTGTTCGGCACAGAGAGAACATACAAAGGCAGTTAAAACCGAACTATTTTATTGTTATTATCAATAATCCAATGTAATTAATAAGAGGCTGCATTTGCAACGCTACAAAAAAGTTAACAAAGCCACTACTTATATATAGGCAGCAGTTGCCCAATATAAATGAAAACCTTAACATACGTTAACATTTTCTTACTTTTTTTTTTTTTTTTTAAGATTTTATTTATCCATTTGTCAGAGAGAGAGAGAGAGCACAGGCAGACAGAGTGGCAGGCAGAGGCAGAGGGAGAAGCAGGCTCCCCGCCAAGCAAGGAGCCCGATGTGGGACTGGATCCCAGGACGCTGGGACCATGACCTGAGCCGAAGGCAGCTGCTTAACCAACTGAGCCACCCAGGCGTCCCAACATTTTCTCACTTTTCTTAATTTCACTGTAACTAAGTCCAATCTTCACACATTTCTGATCCAAAGTATTATACAAACCAAAGTTTAGCTATAAATCATTAAGGTGATAAAGGGCTAAAAAAGAGGATTAAAATAGATTTGAATTTTTAGCTTGTGCAAAATTACAACTACACATGGACTTTACACAGCAATAATTTAAAGAAAAAACAAACCCCAAACCAGGGCTCCAGATTATGATAGTTCTGTATTTCATAATTCATTGAAAGTATAATACAACTATACTGGTAACATGGAAGAGTATTTTGTAAATCACTTGAGTAGCAGGTACATAACCTGACTTCCTAAAATCTTATTCTACTTAATATTTTATTTCATTTGTCCACAGAGTCTCTGGAGAAATTTTTTTTTAAAAGATTTTATTTCTTTGTCAGAGAGAGAGCTCACATGCACAAGCAGGGGGAGTGGCAGGCAGAGGGAAAAGCAAGTTCCCTGCTGAGCAAGGAGCCTGATGTGGGACTTGATCCCATGACCCTGGGATCATGACCTGAGCTAAAGGTAGATGCTCAACCAACCAAGTCACTCAGGTGTGCCTCTGGAGACATCTTTAAAAATATGTATTTTAAACCCAGAATTCTATTAATAATTGTTTAGGAAATTTTCAGTAACCGAACACAGTGCTACACTAATATTTTACTCTTGGGCTTTTCCACTGATATCTAGAAAGATTAATATTGTTGTTGTCTTAAAAGATAAGAAACTAGAAATTTTCTTACCCTCTCCATTCTTCCCATCCCACCTCTAAATCCACGCCCACTTCACAGACCATACAATATTTCAGTAACACAAAAATCCTGAATGAAATAACTACAAGATTCAATACATTATGCTGGTATTAATCTGAACAGCTTAGAAATGAGCTAAATATGCATATTTCCAATTTTTAATCATCAGATATACAAATGTTTGCCTTTTATAGTATAATCTAAACTAAAATATCCAAGATTCATTCTAATATGATCACACCATAACTTAAAAAAATATTTGAGTACAAAAAAATCCAGCAACAATTCTAAATTTTACCTGGTATATGAGAGGGAAAACTAAATAGGTCATGAAAATGCCATCTATTAATCCATCCAAGTATTATAAAACAGAGGATTCAACTGGTGTATGGATGAGATGAGTAATAAATGAACAGCAGTGCCAGAATTTGAGCCTTATGATGCCCAATCTTAGGCAAGTTCCATAATGCCTATGTTTTGACTAGTCTCTTGAAAAAGATATTTGATTTAGGCAGTTGAAAATACATGTTACAAATACTACTGAAACTGGGATTAGTATGTGAAAATGATGGCTTTAAACAGAATTTGCTTTTGTAATTAATAACATCAAACCTCAGCACCTTTAAAAATTCATTGGCAAAGAGCACTTTCTACTATCAGATAATCAAGTAGGTTAGTTGTTATGGGTTAACTATGTAATAAATGTGAGATAAAAAGGAAGGCATCTCTGGTGAGAGAGAATTCTCATACTCCCTTTAATCTATCTTTAGAAATGCCATTAGTGGTATTAAGAATAATACATAAAACTACCAAGAGGAGGAAAATATTAATCTAATAAAAAAATTTGACAAGTGATATTTATTATTCGGTATATCCCACTAATCATTCCACACTGTAAAATACAGGCAGAAATATATAAACAAATATTTAAACAAGTTCTTCAAAATGTGTTTTCATTGCTTTTGAACAAAAATTTTTAATCTAATGGGCATGCACAACTGAAAATAATGCTGTATTATAGACAGTATTTTACATTATGTTAAACTCATTTTATAACAAGTAACTATAACCAAATAAAATGTATATTTTGCCTTCAGAATATAATAGCCAGGTAATCTACCACAAAGACTTCAGATACTCTTGGTATGTACTATGAAAGTAAATATTAACTTAGGTCAAAAATGTGACACCCTAGCAATAATGCTATAGCTAACTCCTGTAGATTATTTCTGTAAATATAAATTCTTATAAATTTTCATTAAGTCAGAAAAGGATCACTATTTCTTTTCTCTTATCATGTAAAGTGAATAAAAATTATATGGCTGTGCTGGAATTCATTTAAACATGCAAATGCAAAGCCAATTTCAAGTCCTTTTAAAAGAGGATTTTCCTCATAGTCTATAACCCTATTCTGACTCACGCAGAATTATATATATATATATATATATATATATATATAATATACATATACACACTTCAATCACCCTAATTACCATCATGTATTAGAATTTTTAGGCTACTAAAATGTCAACATTTTAAACAGGAACACAAGTTTTCATCCCTTTTAGGCAGTAATCTTTGCATAATATATTACATACTTTCATGCCCTGGCAAATGTCTTAATTGAAGCTTTCTTTGATGACAATAAGTGACCAAAAAGAAATTCCTGCTTTAAAGGATGTCATCAAGGAAGTGGAAATTTAAAGAAGAAACCTAGAATTTATTTAAGTTTTTCATTTGGAAAGATATGTGCTATTTTCTAGGCATTCCAGACAATGCATTGCCTTTTTCAATATTCAAAGAACAAGTCTTTTTTTCTAACTGAGTACCCTTTTAAAAAAGGCTATCATGCCAACTATCTTTAGACAACTGCAGCCTTCAAAATACTATTCTGTTATTTCTGTATAACTGACTGAGCCACCCAGGCACCCATGGATCATATTTTAAGAGATATTTATTTCCCAGGTCTAAAAGTTTTTAGAAGTATATTTGGAGAAAATTTAATCCAAAATATGAGCTCACTATAATTACAAAATACAACCAAGAATACAATGTTGAAATTTTGAATTTGAAAATATCTCAGGCAAATACAGTATTTAAAACTTCTTTTAAAAGTCAGAAATTGATTAGATTAGAAAGATGCACACAGGATTTTCAGGGAGACGAAAATGTTCAGAATCTTCTTTTGGGTGGTGGTTATTCTGTGACCTAACCACTAAAGAACCTGCATATTTCACTGAATATAAATCTTTCTCGCCAAAAAAAAAAATTTTAACTATAAAAACCAAAATTTTATCTTTAATATTTTCCAAAAGACCTTGAAAGTTCTATAGCATTTATAAATGTGAGCATCTGATCCATTAAAAATGTGGCAGGCTAGAAGTGGCCAAATATTACCATTTACCTATTTACTTATATTCAGTGAGTGCTCCATGCTTATAGCACAAGAATGAAAACATTAAGACTGCTTGAGTTTTACCTAGAAGATAAAAGGAGCCTAACTGTAGGAACAAATTAAAGGATAGGAGATAGTAAAACATCTAAGTAATATTACAAGGTCGGAGAGAAATATATTTCAAAGTGCTACCACCAAAATCTATACCATTTAGTGGACATTTCAATGTTCTGCATTGCAGTAGAAATTTTACGTATATGACCTCTAACAGTTTTCACAAATTTACTAACAATTCATAAATTAGGTTATAAGTGAAAAGGTTTGATTTGTCCAAGGATGAAACCTTGGTTATAAAGTCTCACATCAAGGCTCAATATTTCTACTGTTAATAATGTGTTGCCATTCTCCCATTATATAAAACATTCAGTACAAATAATATAATTTTGAGTAGCTGAAGTGACCCAAGAAATATCAAATTAACATGACTTACTCTGCTCATGGAATCAAAGCATTTCCTGACCAACGATTCCACATCATTAGGTCTATCTTGAACATTTATCCAGTCTAACAAAGAAACATTAAAAAAAGGCAGATCACCGTCTTTAGCATCTACTGAAGTTTCATCCTGCTGGACAGTACTTTGACAAGATTCCCTAATTTCTTTTCCATTTTCAGCATCTGTGGTATCTGGGGCTATATGTTCCACTGACTTGTGAAATGAGGTTAACAAGGATTGGTTAGTTGTTCTAGGCATATCAGGAGAGAGCACCAGTTCAGTGGAGGTTTTCATTTCAGCCTTTTCTGAGCCTTCATGTTCAGGTAAAGAATCCAGTCTTCCCAAACATTCCCTGTAACTATGTCTGGTTAGGCACTCCAACAGTGGAATCTTGGCCATTACTGAAACCGCAGTTCCTAAACTTAAAATACAAAAGAGCTGTCAGTAAAATTATGAGACTGCTCTAGTTAGAGAAATTGCATTTAATTATTACACACACAAAAACTACAACCTCTTTATTACATTATACATATATAGTCTGTGTTCTTTTAAAAAAACCCAGTTAGACAGAGAAGGGTATCATTAACACATTAAAATACCACTCTCAAGTAAAGGGAGCCAGCTTACACTAAACAAGTGGACATATGGTTTTCATCAAACCTTAAGATATAAAAAATTCAAATTAAAAAAAAAAAAGATTTACCCACAGCAGTCCCTTAAAGTATAACTTAAAGCCAAACAAGTATTTTTTGGTAAGTTGAAAGCACAGGATAAAATTAATAATCCCAATAAAGATTAACATAACTAATATTCATTTCACCCTATAGACAGGTAGATCTATGTTGTCAAAAGGCATGCGGAAGATGAATATTGATTTGATTTCTGTAGAACATTTGTGAAATGACTTAGGATTCTATGAGAAATTAACATATCTAAAAGAACTTCTCAAACAACAGTTACTTGAAAAGACTGTTATATAAACTCTTTCTAGTCTCAAGTAATCCACTAAACTCCCTTCCTTCCCAAGATCAGTCCCATTTGCAAGGCTAAAATCTTCTAATTCATACCACAAAATAGAAAAATGTCAATTAATGAAATTCATTTTAATTAAAAAAGATGTTACTTCCCTCCAATTCAATTCAAAGTAACAAAAAATGTAGAAACAAACTAAAAAATGAATGTAAAAATTGAAAGCATACACACAGACAACAAAGGGCTATATTCATGCTGAATTACTGCTGTATTTTTACATTCAGTATAGCCTTTTTCAAAAACAACCACTGGCTATCAGATGTCCTTATATGAAAAAAAACAGAAAACCATCTAAATGGTTTCTTTCCACCTTAGCAAGCCTACATCATGGCAACATTTAAAAAGGAAAATAAAAATTTCCTTGATTGCTGAATGTTTGAAAACTTTTCCATTTCTGTTAGATGTGTTATGTTTATATTTTGCCTTTACTTTAATGTAAAATTGGTAGCAGGGCAAGGAGACAAACACACTCGGGTTTGTAAATCATTTAAAAGTATTTTGAGCGCTTTACAAAAAGAAAACAAGGTAAGAAAAAGAAATGTGAGAGAGATCCATAAAATAGGAAGTGAATAAAATTGAACACAAGTTTAAAATTTTAGAGTCTATAAAAGTCATCATAAAAGTCTCAAAAAATGAACAATTATAATAAACAGTTATTAGAAATGAAATCACATTTACTGAAACAACTGATAAATTGCAAAGGTATTTCAAACAAACATCTTATTATCCATTTTAATGGCAAACATACTGAGTAAGTTTTAACTTGATGTCTTCTATGGATTGCAGATAATTTGAATAAATACTTTCAAACTTGAAAAGTAGCTTTTGGTAAGAATTTGAACAGTCCTCCAGATTGGCCATAATTGCAGCCCAGCCTTGGTGCTGAAGATGTTCATCATGGACCAGACCTTCACAGAAAGAGCAAAGTTTCTTGGCAACTTCATACATTTCCTGAAAACAAAGAAACACACCAAAAGAAGGTAATGTTTTCAACAGTTAAATGAACTGTAGCATATTCACACAATGGAATACTATGTAGCAATGAATACAAACCATCAATTCATGCAATTACATGAAGAATCTCAGGAACATAATGTTAAATAAAAGAGGGGAGACACAAAAGAAAACAATGATTCCATCGATTTAAAGTTCTAAAAGAGGCAAAGTAATTTATGGTTTTAAATTCAGGATATTGGTTTATTTTACAGAAGAGGAATGATGGGTACTAACTGCGAGAAAGCATGAAGTAGGGCTTCAGGGGTGATATTATATTTTAAGATTTCACTTTGTGCAATTTGCACAATGAATGAATTTGCACAAATGAATGTGCAATGATCTGTACATTTTCTAATATGTATATATGTCACTAAACAAAAATCTATTATTAATTTCACTAATGAATCCAAGGTCACACCACAATTGAGGTGAGCAAATTTAAACTCTGGCAATTTGACTGTAGAAGACCAACCATACTCCTGCCATTATTTTAGAGCCTCTAATTCCTTTTATAGAGCCTCTAATTCTAATTCCTTATAATATGCACTGTCTGACATATTCAGTTTTGGTTACCGTAGCTTTTGAGTACATTCTAAAATCTGAGGAAGATGTATTGTTCCCTCCACCTTTCATTCTTCTTTCTCTTTACTTTCTTAACAATTCCTGAACACTGATCCTTCCCCATAAACATTTTATCTAAAACAAATAAAACAAACAAAAAAATCAAAGTTCCTCCTCACTCCCCAAAGCAAAAAATGTTTTTTTTTCCCTACACCAGTGCTTTCCATGACAACTTTAAATGCAATTCATTAAGCTAATGAATAATATTAAGATTATGACTGTAAATATTAAGAATGATATTACGAATGTCTTTTTTTAGGGTGGCTGGGTGGCTCAGTTGTTTGGGCATCTGCCTTCAGCTCAGGTCATGATTCTGGGATCCTGGGATGAGTCCTGCATCAGGCTCCCTAGTCAGCGTGCACCCTGCTTCTCCCTCTACCTCTGCCTCTTTCTTTCCCTCTTAAATAAAATCTTTAAAAAAAGAGTCTTCTTTTATTTCAGAGGTAGAATTTAGTGATCCATCAGTTGCATATAACATCCAGTGCACATTACTTCAAATGCCCTCCTTAATGCCAATCACCCAGTTATCCTTTCCCCCCAACCTCTTCCCCTCCAGTAAGTAACTCTGTTTCCCAGAGTTAAGAGTTTCTTATGGTTTGTCTCCCCCTCTGATTACATCTTGTTTTATTTTTCCCTCCCTTCCTCTGCATTCCTGTTTTGTTTCTTAAATTCCACTTTCGAGTGAAATCATATAATAACTGTCTTTCTCTGACTGACTTATTTCACTTAGCATAATACCCTCTAGTTCCATCCACATCATTGCAAATGGCAAGATTTCGTTCTTTTGATAGCTGGGTAATATTCCATTGTATATTTACACCACATCTTTATCCATTCATCTGTTGATGGACACTTGGGCTCTTTCCATAATCTGACTATTGCTGATAATGTTGCTATAAACAGCATGGTGCATGTGCCCCTTTGAATCACTATGTTTTTATCCTTTGGATAAATACCTAGTAGTGCAATTGCTAGGTCATAAAGTAGCTCTATTTTTAACTTTTTAAGGAACCTCCATACTGTTTTCCAGAGTTTAAAAATATGTCTTTCCATTGGCCTATAACTTGTTTTTCTTTTTTTTAAGGTTTTATTTATCTATTTGCTAGAAAGTGAGAGAGCACAAGCAAAGGGAGTGGAAGAGGGAGAGGGAGAAGCAGCTTAGCAGAGCCAGGTGTCTGGCTTGATCCCAGGACCTTGGGACCGTGACCTGAACCGAAGGCAGATGCTTAACTGATTGAGACACCTAGGCACCCCTATAAGTTATATTCTTGAACAGAATTTTATAAAATTTTTGTTACTACTTAGATTGTAATACATTTCCATTTCCATTCCAAAGCAGGGCCCAGTACTGAGAAATGTGAATGTTTATGTTATTTTTTACATATCCAGCCACCTTACCAAAAGTCTGATAGATTTTTATTAAATCCTCTTGATATTCCAAATATACAACCATATATCACCTAAAATGGATGTTTTGCACTTCTTTTCCATTAATTTTGCCACTTACTTCATTTTCGTTTTATTTTAGTGTATTTCTCAGAAGTTCCAAAAGAATACTGAATAGACTGATTCTGATTTATGCAAAAATGGCTCTAATATTTTGTTAATTTAAAAGCTGATCAGCTTCCATATTTGGTCAATTCTACATTTTATTTATTTTGTTTCCTTCTAGAACTATTTTACTATTAAGAATAGCTGCTGGGGCGCCTGGGTGGCTCAGTGGGTTAAAGCCTCTGCCTTCGGCTCAGGTCATGATCTCAGGGTCCTGGGATCGAGCCCCGCATCGGGCTCTCTGCTCGTCGGGAAGCCTGCTTTCCCCCTCTCTCTCTCTGCCTGCCTCTCTGCCTACTTGTGATCTCTCTCTGTCAAAGTAAATAGATAAAATATTAAAAAAAAAAAGAATAGCTGCTAAATTTTAACATGCCTCTTCTGGATAATATTAATATGACTCCATGTTTTCTCCTATAAAGTATAGTATTACTGATTGAGGCAATTAATTACTATTAACACATTTCCAAATACTGAAGCACCCTTGCATTCCCTTAATATGTCTTTTGCTATTAATATATTACTCTTTTGATACTCTTATTTTGGTTTTATCTGTAAGAAAAAATGAGTATATTCTCCATTTTCAGGATCCAAAATATTAAACATTGGCCCATAAGAGCTTTCTGATTTATGAAAGAGACATATTAAAACCTCCCATTTTAAAGATTTTATTTATTTATTTGACAGATCACAAGTGGGCAGAGAGGCAGGCAGAGACAGAGAGAGGAGGAAGCAGGCTCCCCACTGAGCAGAGAGCCCGACGTGGGGCTCGATCCCAGGACTCTGAGATCATGACCTGAGCTGAAGGCAGAGGCTTTAACCCACTGAGCCACCCAGGAACCCCAAAACCTCCCATTTTAAAAAATCTCCAATTTTAAAATTATGATAAATACAAATGAAACTTACTGTTTTAACCCATTTTAAGTGTATGGTTCAGAAGCATTAAGTTTTTCACATTGCCGGGCAACCATTACCACTAACCTTCTTCAGACCTTTTTCTTCATCCCAAAGTGAAACTGTACCTAATACATAATTAACTCAACCTTCCCCTCACCCCTCAGCCTTGGGCAACTATTCTTCTATTTTCTGTCTCTATGAATCTGACTCTTTAAGGTACCTTATATAATTAATTGAGATTGCACAATGTCTGTCCTTTTACATTTGGTTTATTTCACTTAGCTTATTTGTCCTTAAGTTTCATCCATATTGTAGTTCATATCAGAACTTTCTTCCTGACAAGGTTAAATAATGTCCCATTGTATGTATGTATATACCACATTCTGTTGATTTATCTAGTTATCCACTGATGGACATCTTGGTTGTTTCTACCGTTTGACTACCGGAAATAATTCTGCTATGAATACTGGTGTTCATCATTATGGTTTTTTTTTTTTAAGATTTTTATTTATTTATTTGACAGAGAGAGATCACAAGTAGGCAGAGAGGCAGGCAGAGAGAGAGAGAGAGAGAGAGGAGGAAGCAGGCCCCCCGCTGAGCAGAGAGCCCGATGCGGGGATCGACCAGGACGCTGAGATCATGACCTGAGCCGAAGGCAGAGGCTTAACCCACTGAGCCACCCAGGGCCTCCATCATTATGTTTTATTAAATTCTCCCGCAATTATTATCATTTAGCCTGTGTTGATAGGAAAATACAGATCTGACTTCTCTTTCTCACAAATTAAATCTTTTATTATAAATTTCACTTTGTTCTGTTTAATGCTTTAACATCCACTATGTCAAGTATCAATACTACCATTTAAATTTTTTGTATGTAGTGGAAAGATAATTTGTTCTCCTCAAGGACCTAAATATGGGTATGAAAGAAACAATCACATTTTTAAGAGTTAGTTAAGTCTTTTGTTTCTGTCTACTCTAACATAGGTAACTTTATTGATTATAGCAATATTCAGAGTCATTAACTGCATACCATCATTTAGGAAAGAAGTTGAACAAAACATGTTTAAAACTGCTTTTCTACTCTAAGATCTTATAACTCCTTGCAAATGCAGAATGACTAACAATGTATGAGTCTGAAAATTTAAAAACCAGACATATTAGCAGTCAGCAAAATATTCCCCCAAAACTTTATTTTTATCTTTTTTTCATGCTTCCCTGTAATTCAGACCACCTTGCTAGCTATTTATTTATTTGAGTATAGTTAACACACAATGCTAGCTTTAGGTGTACAACACTGTGATACAACAACTCTATACCTAGGCTATGGGACCACAAGTGTAGCTACCATCTGTCAGCATACAATATTATTACATTATCACTGACTATATTCTTTATGCTGTACCTTTAATTCCCATTTATTCATTCCACAACTGGAAGCCTATATCTCCCACTGTCCTTCACCTATCCCCCCACTTCCATCCCTCTGGTAACCATCCATTAGTTCTCTGTGCTACTTAGATTTGAATGCTTTTAGGAACTATCAATTTGTTAGAACATTCACTGATGCCTAAAACAGGCTAATACTTCATGAAAATATTACCAAGTATATGAATAAGACATCATTTTGTTAAATAACCATTTTTCAATTATAAATTGTACTAGATGTAAATAAGTATAATAATCCCAAAAAACAATTATTTTTATCTTACCACTGCAAGTTGTGTTCTTGAAGCAACAGTGTGAAAAACTGCAGGCATCATAAGAGACTCTTCAACTTTTATTTCCATGTCATTTTCTGTTGAAAAAGTAGTTTTTGGAATAGCAGGTGGACGATCACATAAAATCATTTCTTTGTTGAAAAGAAAAATTGGATTTGTGTCCTACAGAAGTAAAAAAGCAAAAGAAACTGAAGTAAAATGTTATACTGAACATGCACACTGCCTTCAATATATGAAGCAGATAAACCTTACTTTTGAACGTTGAGTTCCCAATTCCCTATGTGATGTGAAACTGAAGCATGTTTGTACAAAAGCACTCATGGACACATACCGTCCCAGCACTGTAGGTGCACACTCTTCGATCTGCAGCCATGCATTCTCCTCCATTGACTACCAGCACCTGATGCTGAATAGCAATCTTGTATTTGCTATGAATGGCATGCTTGAGATCTGCCACACTTTAAAAGGGGTGGAGGTAGGGCAAAAAGTTAGTTATACATACTTCCCAATGACAAACTTTTTACTATCAAAGTGGCACTGTGTAAAAATATTTGATAGATATTAATTTACTCTAAAAAACTTTCCCCAAAACAACAGCATAAAATACAAACTTGTTTCTGGAATCAGATTCCACAATCATCTGGCTGATCTTACGTGAATAAATCACCCACGTGGCACAACTAAAAGTGAGTCTATAAAATACAGGCAGTAGACATATTTATTTCTGTGCTCTTTATATAACAGCAAAAGAATATGCTCAAATTAGCATCAGGCCTGTTAAAGTCCTCAGAACACAGATGTCTGTTAAAATCCTCACATCACATTACACAAACTACATTAAGTATAAACCATAAAATTGCTTCCCTTCCCTACCTTCCAGAAAATCGTTCCTTCACAGGTAAAATTATATTTTATAAAAACTAGAATTTGTAAAAAATAATATAATTTCAAATTCCATTTTTAAAACTAAGATTATTAATTCCACAAATTATTTATAATATTTCCAGTGTCAGATTTGTTTATTCTGTATTGCATTAAGTCTTTGCTCTCAGGTCCACTACCAAAATACAAGTATACAGCAATAGTTGTTACTATTCCCTTCCTTGCTGTTTGCCCTAAAAATATATCCTGCCGCCCTGACACTTCTCCTCACATTTCACAAATATAATAACATTCATTAGTCAAATATTTGAATCTCCTACAAAGCTGGCGAAATATTAGGTAGTATGAGTCCTACAAACTTAGTTAAAAATATTAAGCTGATTGTCTTCTTGAATCAACAAACAAAACAACTATTACTGACTTTATTCATACAGGGGAATAAAAACAAATCACCAAAACACCTAGGACTGACACATGTTACTTTATATAGCTAGCAATAATTTCCTTAGCAGTGTCCTGGGAAACTTAGAAGGGCAATCAGGTATGAAAACTTCTTCTATTTGACAGTTTTAATTTGAAATAAGTTTATTTGCAGGTAAGTTTGTTTATTGTGAATAATATATTCAGAAAAACAGACAAAGCACAACTTTATGAACTTCAGTGTTTTAGTGAAAGATGACAACTATATAAGTAATATGCTAAAAGACTTAAGATATTACTACTCTTATTTTCTTATTTAACAAAGGAATAGTTTTCTGCAAATCGATTACTTTAACTTTTTGCCTACACAAAATACAGAAGTGATGAGATTGAACAAAATACAACTTACGTTTGCACTGTAAGTTCAGTGTCAAATGTCAGGGTAGTTCCAGTGTTAACCAGAAATACATATAACTTCATGATGATTTCTCTGGATTCTGTGAGCTTATACCTCACACTCTGATCTGGTTACTAAAAGAAACAGACAAGAAAAATGGTCAGTTATATAAACATAACTACAAACGCAAATACCCTCACATAAAACATGTTATTTATGTACTACATAAATAACTAAAAACCAGTTTTTGGTGTCTAAGATGGCTAACTGGACAATTTGGTAAATTTGCTGCTTAAAAAATAAACAGTAATGCGGGACGCCTGGGTGGCTCAGTTGGTTAAGCGGCTGCCTTCGGCTCAGGTCATGATCCCAGCGTCCCGGGATCGAGTCCCACATCGGGCTCCTTGCTTGGCAGGGAGCCTGCTTCTCCCTCTGGCTCTGCCTGCCACTCTGTCTGCCTGTGCTCGCTCTCTCTTGCTCTCTGACATATAAATAAATAAAATCTTTAAAAAAAAATAAAAAATAAACAGTAATGAGACTAGTGAAAAGCACAAGTATTCTAATTAAAAATATCTGTTTTAAGGAAGAGGCCAGCAATCAGAACAAAAATTATGTGTACACTTCACACTGTCCTCATGTACCCTTCTACATTAAGAATTAAAATTAAAAATTTGATCAAAGATCTTCCTAACTCAAAAAGTTCTTCCCTGACTGCTTCCTTTTAGCAATAAAAAATTGTCTTGAGGTTATACTTACTAATAGCAAATAAGAGTAGCCATTACTTGTTAGTTAGGGAAAATGAGTTAATTCCAATTCCTTCTACCAGCTGTCTCTTAATCTAAATTCCACCTCCACTCTGAGTTAGAAATGCTCCATAAGAAATTGTGACCCTAACAGTTATATCATCTCCTTGAGCAGTAGAAAGTGCACAGGTCTAGAAATCAGGATATTTGAAACAACTGCTATTAACTAGCTGTCCAAGTCAAAACCTCATATATAAAATAAACTTCTTCAGGGAACCTAGCTGGTTTAGTCACTTGAGCATCTGACTTGTGGTTTGGGCTGAGGTCATGATATCAAGGTGGTAAGATCAAGCCCTGTGATGGGCTCCACTATCAGGGAGTCTGTTCGAGATTCTCTTTTTCCCTCACTCCCTCTACCCTTCTCCACCCTCCCATGTGCATCCTCTCTCTTTCTCTCAAGTAAATAAATATTAAAAAAAAAAAAATGAAATAACATAAACTTCCCCACCTACAAGGGACAGATTTAAAATCCAGCATTTTATTTTTTACAATCAGAGGTAAAAATCCCCCAAATTAATGAAAGTGATGAAAGACAATAAATTAACAAATACTAGAATATATCTTTCCTTGTGCTCTTTCCAATAAGCTTCAGAGTATAATTATCAAGGAAGAAAGAAAAAAATAAATAACATCTTAAAATCAATGTTTCCAACACCAGTTTTTTAAAAATGCATTAGATGAAAAACTCGTGAATTTAGAACTGTACTTACCGTCAGGCACTGTGAAAAGGACTACCACTCTTCTTAAAAAGCAGATTAAAACTGGCTTATGTTTGCTTTGCTTGATATTGGCAACTGAATAGCATTACTGGTTAAACTCAGTGAACTGGAAAAGAAAAATTTCTAGATTATCATAAAGAGAAATAATTCAGTACATGACAACATATGATTATTTTGTTCTTTCTTTAAAAATTCCCTTCTGAAAAAGTAATTTCTACTCAATCTCTCTTCCTACCTGCACATTTACTGAAACCATAAGAGTATAACTTTGATCCATACCATTCCATTAAGAGACATAAAAGTCTCTTAAAAACTCTCCCAAACTGCCAAATTCTACAGTCATTTCTTAGTTCTTAAGATATAGTGGTAAAAAAAGAGCCTGGCAGCTTTAACCGTAGCAGCATTAAACCCTGGCCCCATTACTTGTACATTATCTTGGGCAACCTACTTAATTGTCTTGATTTCTTGTTTTGTAAAATGAATAAAAATGGTACCTGTAGCAGGCAGCCTGTAAAACAGCCCTTCCACCTCTGGGTATCCTTACTCCAATGAAATCCCCACCCCTACTGGGTATGGGCAGGGCCCATGATCTTTTTCTAACCAATGAAATATGGTAAGGTTAATGAAATGTCACATGATTGCTAATCAAGATTATAACATCCATCATGCCAGCTGACTCCCTCCCTTGCCAGCTCTGATGAAGTAAGTAATAAGCTGCCATGGAGAGGCCCATGAGTCGAAAAATTGAAGTTAGCCTCATCAAGAAGCTGAGAGTCTCAATCAGACAAGCTGCATGGAACTGGTAACCACTGCTGAGCTTGGAAGCAGATCACTCCTTGGTTGAGCCTCAGACAAGACCTCAGCTCCAGCAAACACCTTCATTGCAATCTTCTGAGAGACCTTGAGGCAGATGACCCAGCCAACCTATGCCCAGAAAATGTGAACTAAAACATTTCTTATTCAGCAAAAGATAATACAGTACCCCACACTGCAGGGGTATTATAAGAATTAAGGGAGAAAAAGTATGAAAAAAAATTTAACATATTAGCCTCATGCTCTGCAGGGAATAAGAATTCAATAAACAAGGCGCCTGGGTGGCTCAATGGGTTAAGCCTCTGACTTTGGCTCAGGTAATGATCCCAGAGTCCTGGGACCAAGGCCCGAATCGCATTGCACTCTCTGCTCAACAGGGAGCCTGCTTCCCCTTTTCTGCTGGCCTCTCTGCTTACTTTTGCGATCTCTCTCTCTCTCTCTCTCTGTCAAATAAATAAATAAAATCTTAAAAAAAATAAAAGAATTCAATAAACAACCCTAGCACCCCTTCTTGGTCTTTTTCCTCTGCCAACTCTCCAGTGTTTGGGTGGGACCTCAGCACCACACTCAAATTCAAAAGTATATTTTTTCTTACAAGTTAAAGGAGTTCCTTTGTTTTCTGAAGGATTAGGTAGCTATAAGTATGGTGACTAAAACAGAAGGAATACTGGTAGCAGAGATGATTCATTAATTCATTCATTCATCCAAATAGAACACTTATTGTGCTTGTGTGTCAGGACTGTATTTTGTGAACAAAACAGACACGATCTTTGCCCTGATGGAGATCACAGTCCTGAAGTAGAAAAAGAAATTAAACAAAAAGAAAACAAACATGGTATAAGGTGCAATAAATTCAATGTAAGAGGAATGGGGTGGCAAGAGGGATCTAAAACCTATTTTAGGTTTGGGGAGCAAAGAAGGCCTCTATGTAGGTTACATTTAAATAGGTACACGAATGAGACTAAGACTGTTCTGTAAGGTGGGGTAAAGCAATACAAGAAGATACAACATTTGTGAGCCTATATATAAAACCCTTATAGTAATCACAACTGTATTCTAAGTTTTTACTTTTCTTTTCTCTTAAATATTATTTACCTTTTCTGTTTTGGTGTAACTTCACACTTAGAAAAAAGTTCAGAAATAGTAAACAAACAAACAAACCAACAAACAAAACCCAAAAACCTCCCTGGCACGCTTTACCTAGTGTTACCAACTATGTACGCTGTGCTCCATGCCTGCTCCTTTCTTTCTCTCTCTATATACATATACGCTGTACACACAGGATACATTTTTCCTGAACTACCTGAGAGTAATCTACAGACAGAATGTCTCATTATCCATAAATACTTCAGAATGTGAGTAACTTAACAGAAGGCATTTTTTTCATACATGACCAAAGTACATTTATCTACTCATCAAATTTAACACAGATTCATATAATCACCTGATCCACCATCTGTACTCAAATTACTGCCCCAATAATACTCTTGACAGTTTTCCTCCCTCGATCTAGGACCCAATTCAATGATAATATTTGGATCTAGGATCCAATTCAGGATAATATTTGATAATATTTTAAATTTAACATCTATTTAATTTCCTTCAATCTAAAACTTCATCCATCTTTTTCTTCTCATGATCTAGGTATAATACTGTTCTCAATCCAATAATCCATCAGAAGCTTCAGAAATTATTATAAAGATGGACTAAGTGCCATTCCCCTGTTCCATAATACTTACAGTAAATGAGGGAAACTGATAAATGCAGCAGCTACTATGTGCCTTTAAACAAACACTAATCTCTTTACCTGGCGTTCACCCTAAGAAACAGCTCAACATAAAAACTACAATAATTAACAATGTTTACAAAAACAGCTGCAGGAACAAAGCTTATTTGAAAATTAGTCTATATGTATAAATCATGAATAATGTAAAACAATCTCAAGGACACTTTTTATTGCTGTGGCTCTAGAACCTAGGTTAGTTTGACTCTACTATGTAGGCACAATATAGGCACACTATATAGGCACACTTGATACTGTCATTTAGCTCATTTCTTTTTTTTTTTTTTTTAATTTAGCTCATCTCTAAAAGTTCCCAAGTGACATTATGGCAGCATCATTTAGAGAAGCACCTCCTGACCTACCCCTATGTAACATCCTGCATTCTCATCCATTATCCATTGTGTGAAGCCACGGCATTGGCAACTTTAACCAGAAGCATCCCTCTGAATCTTAACTCTCTATGTCCTCATTAATTGTCATCTACCACCCAGGGCCTATGCTAGAACAGCATAAGAGAAAAATCTAACTAGTGAAACGAATCATTGTCCCATAGGTCTCACTAGCCCTGGTGTTCTTTATTTATTTGACTAAATAAATAAAGCTTAATGGTAATCCTAAAATTTGTATGGAACCACAAGAGACCCTGAACTTCAAGTAATCTTGAAAAAGAACAAAACTGGAGGTATCACAATACTACTATATATCTTGAAATATATCTTGAAATATCTTGAAATATATCTTGAAAGCTGTAGTAATCAAAATAGTATGGTACTGGCACAAAACTAGACACACAGATCAACAGAACAGAGAGCTCATAAATAAGCCCATGTTTATATGACCAATTAATCTTCAACAAAAGAGGCAAGAATATGCAATGGGAAAAAATCTTTTCAACAAATGCTGCTGGGAAAACTGGACAGCTACACAGAAAAGAATGAAATTGGACCACTTTCCTATAACATACACAAAAACAAATAGATTAAGACATAAATATGAAACACCAAACTATAAAAATCCTAGAAAAGAGCACAGGCAGTAATGTCTTTGATACCGGCTATAGCAACTTTTTTTCTAGGTATGTCTCCTGAGACAAGGCAAACAAAAGCAAAAATAAACTATCAAAGTAAGAAGCTTCTGCACAGTGAAGGAAGAAATCAACAAAACTAAAAGACAACCTACAGGATAGGAGAAGTTATTTGAAAATGATACTTCTGATAAATGATTACTATCCAAATACATAAAGAACACAAGAAACAGTAAGTGTTGGCAAAGATGCTGAGAAAAAGGAATCCCTATGCACAGCTGGTGGGAACGCAAACTAGTGAGGTCACTGTGGAAAATAGCATGGAGGTTCCTCAAAAAATTAAAAATAAAAATTACCAACATAATCCAGTAATTCCACTACTGGGCACTTACAAAATATGAAAATATGATAATTCAAAAAGATAAATGCAACCCTATGTTTATTGCAGCATTATTTGCAATAGCCAAGATATGGAAGCAATATAAGTGTCCATTGACAGATGAAGGGATAAAGATGTGGGGTGTGTATACACACACACACACATACACACATACACACACAATTACTCAGCCATAAAAAAGAATAAAATCTTACCATTTGCAACAACATGGATAGATCTAGAGAGTATAAAGCTAAGAGAAAGAAGTCAGAGAAAGACAAATACCGTATGATCTCACTCGTGTGGAATTTAAGGAACAAAACAAGTGAATGAAGAAAGAGACAAACCAAAAAACAGACCTCCTAATTACAGAGAAAAAAACCGATGGTTACCAGAGGGGAGGTGCAGGAGGAGATGTGTGAAACAGGTGAAGGGGATTAAAGAGTACACTTACCATGATAAGCACTGAGTAAAGTGTTGAATTGTTGAGTATCATACACTTAAAACTAACAGAACACTCTATGTTAAGTATACTGAAATTGAAATTGAAAAACAAAACCAGAAACATAAAGTAAAAAATAAAAGGGAACAGCGAAAACAAAATAAAAACAAAACAAAAACACACAAAAACAACACAGGCTATGGTTTCCACAGCCACAGAACACTCATTTATTTCACCTGTCCCAAATATACAACATAAAATAATCATCAGTAACACTTACTGAGCAATTCATTATATGTCAGTCACTATGCTCAGTAATATTATATGCAATAGTTCCCTTATTTTTCATAACATGTAAGGTAACCATATTATTAGTTTCTTTTTGGAGTTTAGGGGAAAGATTCAGAGATCACTCAACTTGTCTAAAGGTAGGTTAGTACATACGAGATCCAAGAGTTTGAACCCATCTCAGTTTACAACATTCATTCAATAAAATTTCACCTGAGAATCTAGTATGCTCTAGGTGGGGTGTGTGTGTGTGTGTGTGTGTGTGTGTTTAGTTTTGGATAATAAAACAAACAGTGTGATAAAACTTCCTAGTCTCATGAAGAGTACATCTGACTGGGCAACCTATACACAAACTCCATGATATCTACTTTCAAAAGAGTAGCTATAAAAATGCAATTATTTGTAATTAAAAGTAATTCTAAAATATATGCTTGCATTTTTCTATGTTTTATTCTTTAAAGATATTGATATTGTTGACTTAACAATAACCATTGATTGTTAACATGAAATAAAAGCCATACCAGCTACATATCCTCACAATTTCTACTGTGAGAAAGGCTATTATCTCCATCAATCAAATGATAAAACTATGGTTCTAAAAAACTTCAATAATCTCTCAAAGTCATATAGCAAAAACAACCAGAGTTCAAATCTATGGCTGGGTCAAGAAGGAAAGAAGATCAAGAAGGAAAGAACATGAATGTACTACTAAACACATGTAGTGAATACATTCCATGACTTGCCATTTTTCTGTTCCTGTATAAGTTCCAATACTTGTTTCCCCCACCATATTCTATCATTTTTAAGTCTTCATTTTCTTGAATGCAATATAAAAAAAATTCTAAAAGTAAGTAAGGGGGTGGGATGGCAGAGAACACTTCCAAATTTGACATGGTAAGGTTTTCAAATGAAAAATAAGTTGCCCTCCAAGAACTGATGTGATCCTAGGTTATGGGAAAACAAGATTCCTTTGGGTACACAGATAACATGGTTCCTTGCATGTGGCAAGACTGGAAATTCTTCCATGATGTGTGTGGATCATCTGTGCATGGGGATTCTCTGAAAACTTTATAGCTAGAGAAATGTACACTAAAGAACTTACCTATGGTAGCCAAGAAAACATGCCTGAGTGAAATACTCAAAGTGGCCTTTGCTCTGAGCCCCTGGGCTGTTTAGGCACTGTTCTAAGGGAACAGGAAAGTTGCGGAGACCCATTCTACTCTCAGTGCTGCCTTTCCATTACCTGTTTCATCATTTAATCCAAGTATCAAAAGATGGGATCTGACTTTCTCCCCAAAACTGGTAAGTGGGACACTGTTACAACAGAGATTAAGGGTAAACAGCTTTAAAAAAAAAAGAAAAGAAAAGAAAAGAAAAGATTTCCTATGAATTAGTAAGAAAATCACAAAAATCCATAACAGTGCATGAGAAAGTAATCCAAATAGTTAACCAATGAAGAAAATAAAAGAAACCTCTTCAGTAATCAAAGAAATACAAATCTGAAAAAGACAGAATTTTCACCTATTAAATGAGCAAGAGTTTCAGTCTAAGAGTCCTAGACCTTCAATCTAAGAGAAAAGAGATACAATAAAGTAAAAAAATTAGAGATATGAGTTTAAACAAAAATTGTTCTCTTTGCATAAAACACATATTTCATACCCCCACTGAAATAAAGGCAGTGACAATCCTAGAGCAATAAGTACCCATCTCCCTTGTATAGTAAAGAATTAACCTTATCCAAAGAGAAGTCTGGACTTTATCCTTGGCTATAAGGAGGGGAACCTGAGGTCTCTAGGATGTCCTATTTGACAGGAATGTCTCTGTTTGGGGGCTTTAGAATAGTATAACAATGTGAATTATGATGGGGGCTTTGGGATACAGAGTACCAGTTCCCATCTCCAGAAGAAATGGAGACTAAAAGACATTAGTAGGACCTCCAGAAGAGCTAGAGACTAAAGGTTAGCTACCATGTAAAGATAATAGGACCTCAATAAAAACTCCAGACACCAAAGACTCAGGTAAGCTTCTTATAGAAAAAATTTGAAGTAAAGTTGAAGTATATACAAAATACTTCACTACTTTGAATAGTGTTAAAAATAATTCTAGTACTGGAATTAATAATAATCTAGTAGAACAATTTGCTGCCAGAATATTTGCTGGCAATTTATTGCTAAATAAATAATCTAGTAAACTAGATAAAGTAAATAATCTACTAAAACAGTTTGCTACTTCCTGGTTATAATCTGACCTAAAGCGAGGGAAAAACAACTGACTTTTATATAAGAAGAGCTTAATAGACCTGGTTTAAATTTTTTTTTTTTTTTTAAGATTTATTATTTATGTTTGAGAAAGAGAGTGCCTGTAAGCAAGGTAGAGTGAGAAGGGGGAAGGGACAAACAAACTTCCCCCTGAGCAGGAAGCCTGATACAGGGCTCCATCCCAGGATCCTGGGATCATGACCTGGGCTGAAGGCAGCTGCTTAACCTACTGAGCCACCCAGGGGCATCCTGGTTTAAATTCTTACTCTGCTATTTATAGGCTGAGTGAGTTGAGAAAAGTAAAGAAAACATTCTCCTTGCTGGGCTATTGTGGGTGTATCTGTTCTTCAAATTTATAAGACTACAGTTGCAAGAGAAGGGGAAGTAGCAGCAGGAGCTGTGGTGGGAATATCATGGCATATAACTGAAACAAGATTAGGCCATGAGATAACTGATACAAAATGATGGTTTATTTGGCTCAATATTCCATTGCCTATTGGTGTTAACTTCCATGAAATGTAAATATAAAAACACAAGAACAAAATAAAACTTACAGAACACTTTCAGAGGTTCCTCACCCCTACAAGAGAAGAAAAATAGTATAGCTAAAAAAGCTTGGCTCAATAACCTGGTTTTCTGTATTTTGGTTATGTTTCTGTTTTTGCTTTTTGGAGCAAAGCTAGGAATTATTCTCAAAAGCAAGTGCATTCTATAAAAGCCTGCTGTAAAGAACCTTATCTGTGCTGAAAACTAACTCCTGATAATGCCTATATAGGGTGCCATGCATGTTAGAAATTACATGTCCCACACTTTCTGCTATTCATACTAGACAAAAATTTTTTAATATCCTCCCACACCTAGTGGTCATATTTTCTCATGTTAATAGCGAGTTATTGAAATACTTTCTCAGAGCAGCTTCTCACTGTGGTGCTAAGAGAACTTTTTTTTCCTAATTTCTCAAAGAGAACTGTGAACTTGTTAAGTACGCCTGGACCCAGCATACAGCAAATCTCAGCATATCATACTTGCAACGAGTCCATGAACAAGAGAATATACAAATAATGGGGGCGCCTGGGTGGCTCAGTCCTTAAGCGTCTGCCTTCGGAAAGCGTCAGGTCATGATCCCAGGGTCCTGGGATAGAGCCCCACATAGCATCGGGCTGGGTTCCCTGCTCAGCGGGAGGCCTGCTTCTCCCTCTCCTACTCCCCCTGCCTGTGTTCCCTCTCTCACTGTGTCTCTGTCAAATAAATAAAAATCTTTAAACAAAAACATACAAATAATATATATTTAGGGGCTTTGTGGACAATAATTGCAAATACAATGAAAATCACAACTTCCTATAAGTAAGCACATATATACAGAAATATACAAATCCAACTTTCATGTTACACCAATGCCTAATCTATATACAATATAAAGAATATGCAGCGCTTTCTTACTCTCAAACTGTACCTTCAGCCTTTAATTTTTCAGTAAAAATCACCACAGACGTGAAAAATAAAATTTACTTTCAAGTTAAGAGTTTTCCTGGACTATCATTGCCAGGAGAAGAAATCTGACTTTGAAGATACCCAAAGTGCCTGCCTTGTCAAGATTCTGTTAGAGAAAGTTTATGTACAGGGCTCCAGCCATCTATTTAAGGAAACAAAACAGACAAAATTCAATATCTGTCTAGAAGGGCTGTACAATCTTATGAGGTTAACAAAATGTAACAATTCAAAAAGCTAGATGTGAAAGAAATAGTAAATGTCCTCAAGTTCCACTACTCTTACATGAGCACTCTGTCCTGTTCAATACAAAAGGGATATCATATAGATCACCATTTTTCCCATCATCTAAATCTCCTCATAATCCTGCCTGACCTTAAATTCTTTCTTCTGTACCTTAGCTCCTAAGTCACTAGAATCTTTTCTAAAAGTCTACTCTGTCTTTAGCTGTTACTTCAACTCTGGGTTACTAATTTCTAAGTGACCACATCACAGTTTCACAGCAAGATTTGTTTGGTTCAAGAAAGATTTCTATCTACATTTAATTTTTTTTCTATATTTCACATACTGGACACGAATTTTTGTGTAAGCAAAAGTTCTGACTTTCTACCTGTAAAGTATGGTTTATAAAAATTAATAAAAATTATAAAAATCATTAAGTGCTCTAAGTGGGTAACAAAATAAACGTGTTCATAATATTTTAAATTCTCTTAAGAGAAATATAAACTTCTATAAAGACTAATTTTGTGTAATCTAAATCAGTTATAAAATTTTATTGAATTACATGTTCTCCAGAAAATCCATGAGTCACATGACTTTATTATCAACTAAAAACTTGTGGAGTTAAAAAAACCTTCTCATCACTACACATCTAGATTTCTGTTTGCTAATGTAAAACGGGAATGTTAGCAATACCTGTCTTCCTAAAGCTTTTTGGAAAACAACTAAAATATCTATGCAAAGAGCTTAATATTTTGCACAAAGCCAACTGCACATTATAAACTCCAAAATGTTACTTAGGAACAGGCAGTAACTCTTGCTACATAACAGAAACTATTCAAGAACATCTACTGAGAGAATAGACTCTCACAAGCAAAAGTACTCTTAGAATACTACTTGCAGTAAGTAAATAATAAAACAGTCCAAATAGTTAATTGAGAGAGATCTCATCCAACGAGCTACTGGTAATTTCTTTAGAGCCAAGGTATTCCAAGGCTCTTTAATAGTAATAATCATCTCTACTTTAAACATCTCCAAAGTATTTCTCCTACTGACCTTTTTGGGTTCATCAATGGTAATCAACTTTACCGTGTCATATGTGAATAAGTACTCTTTCGTCTCTGTACTCCTCTTTCCCACTTATTCCCAATTAAGCTATCTAATTCAGTGCTTACTACTGCAAACCCACGCTCTGACAATAACCTAACTGAGCTCCTTCTACCCAGTGGATTTCATTTCAAATCAACCCTGGAAGACACCACCAACTAAAAAATCTGAGGTCTTATTTTAATGTCACTTTACTTCTCCCCAACTAAAAACGCTTTATAACATTTGTCTAAATCCCTTGAAGTAAACAATCCAATATTGCCTTTCTGCGTCTCATTAATGAAGCTCCATATCATTTAAAATGACCTCCTGATGAAAGATGAATAAGCCTTGGTCTTTAGTGTCTTTACTCATGTCACAACACTGCGTCCATTTTGTGACCATGATGTCCCTCACAAACCTCCTGTTGTAAAGTCTTCACCAATCTACTGGCTGTTAACAATCTTCCTTAAGCACTTAAGGCCCTCAACTTCAAATTTCAGCTAATCAAATATTAGTGTCTATATCCAGAACATAAGTAAATGTCTTGCTCTACATTTTCCCCCCTGTGCCAAATGCCTTACATTCCCCAAATTGTATTGTAAACAGCTAGAGAAAACTTGGCCATGCCTTACACCTCTCTTCAAGACACCAGTGTCTTCTACACCTACTACCAAGACATTAGACAGTTAATAAATGAGGCCAGGGCTATGGAGAAGGACTAGAGCAAGAACCACAACTGAGAAATCAGAAATACAAAATGGCTCAAAGAGAATCCACGCGAGTACTTTATTTATAAGAATGTACAATTTAGGGGCACCTAAATTGGTGGCTGGAGTGGCTGAAGTTAGCCACTGGGTGGCTCAGTGGGTTAAAGCTTCTGCCTTCGGCTCAGGTAATGATCTCAGGATCCTGGGATCAAGCCCCCCAATGGGCTCTCTGCTCAGCATGGAGCCTGCTTCCCTCTCTCTCTGCCTACTTGTGATCTCTCTGTGTCAAATAGATAAATTAAAAAAAAAAAAATCTAAAAAATCTAAAAAAAAAAAAAAAGAATGTACAATTTATATATCCAACAAAGCTGAATTCACTCCTTGCTATATAACTGTTAAAACATTAAGCAAAAAAGGGGGCATCAGTAATAGTAACCACACACACATTTGGTCATCCTGAAAATGAAGAGAATCCGTCCTGAAAATATACTGGAACAGAAGTAAAATAGGTCTAGGTTTTACTCCTAGATTCACATCTTTACTTCTGTGACCTTGAGAGCCTAATTTCACCAAATCTCATTTCCTCACCTAAAAATTGAAAGGGCAGACTGGTTAATTCCTCCAGATTTTTATAAAATCTTAGACTGATTTGCATTAAACTCGTTCTAGCTTATTTAATGTGCGAGTGTCTAAAGATTAAAAAAAAAAAAGAAAGTATATGCTATCTCCTTTCAAGGAACTTAGTCACATAGAATGATATAACACTACAATATTATATAGGTATATATATTATAGAGTTATTATAGATAATATTATAGAGGTATACAAAAGTTGTATCGAGAAGTTAGTTCACAAAAAGGAGGTGTCGTTTCAAAAAAATACCAAAAAAAGGTTATGTAAAATTGAGTTCCTGGTAAAAACAAATGATTTAACCTCCTTGATTACATTTGCTAAAATTTAAGAGGATAAGCTTAGCAAAACACAAATTTCCTTGAAAAAATAAACATTAAAAAGAGCTAACCCTTTCATCAACTTAGGAAGTTGGGATTGCTAATTAAGCACATTTTCCTTTAACTTAATAAAATCTATCAGATTTCTAAGAGGACTGCATCTAAATGATCTAGAACTAAATTCTTACATGCAATGGTAAAGTGCCACCATATAAGTTAACTGCTGCTGAATTAGAAATTAACTTTATGACAAAATTTCAGCCTTAGTACATAAGTACATACATGGTATTACTTTTCACCAAATACTCAAGATTTTCTAAAATTTGCCACAATGCTCATTTTCTATATAAAATTCATTTTTATAAAATGAATAGTATGACACAAGCTAGCCCAATTTAAAATTAAAAGCAACAGGTTAGTAACTCAATAATGACAGATTCTCTTAAATTATGTGGTCCTTTGCCTAAAAATGTCTGTAGTTTCTATCCATTAAGCCAGTAGTAAGTGGCCATTATAAATAGTTATAAATGTACATACATGTATATTTGGGGAGTTAAACAGACATTATAGGAGAGAACATTTATCGAAACATGTCAAACATAGTCTAACCAGTTACTAAAACTGGGTTTCTGGCCCACTGATAACCTATGGAACAAAACCGATACAAATATATCTTCATATACACATGTGCAGATAAAAACTAATAGTAGAATTTCAAATTGGGGGAAAGGATAAATGGTTCAAGCAATAGTACTATGACAAATGGCTGTCTATAGCATACAGAAAAATAAACTTTATCAGAAATGCCATCAGTTTTTACCCTTTGGGTTACTTCTATGACTGAAATGAACAGTGTTGATTCTTGTTATCTCACATCGAGCACACTGGCAGTTTTAACAAGAACAGAAATCCAGGGAAGCCTGGGTGGCTCAGTCTGTTAAGCGTCTGGCTTCAGCTCAGGTCATGATCCTAGAGTCCTGGGATTGAGTCCTGCATCAGGCTCCTTGCTCAGCAGGGAGCCTGCTTCTCCCTCTGTCTCTGCCTGCTACTCCCGCCGCTTATGCTCTCCCTCTCTCTGACAAATAAATAAATGAAATCTTAAAAAAAAAAAGAATAGAAATCTGTACAACTTATAAAGACATTTAATCTGGCACTATGTATCAAAATTTAAACTGTGCAAATTAAAATGTACAAACCAACAATTATATCTTTGAAAATATATTGGAAGCAAATAAACAGACAAGTATACAAAGGCATATATCCAATGAATTATTTTTAACAATGAAAAATCAGAGAGCTGTCAATCATGATTGGTCAAATAAATGATGGTACAGCTATATGACATTATTTAGATATTTAAAAATGTTAGCTCAATACATACTGATTAGTGATATGTTTATTATTCAGTAAGAAAAACAAGTTACAGTATATGTGATTCTGTTTGTGGATTTTATTTTATTAACTAATGGTGAGGAAGTATATATATATACAAGCACTAAAGTCTGAATCATTAAAAAAGTCTGGACTACATTTTCTAGCTATGTCTCCTGAAGCAAAAGAAACAAAAGCAAAAGTAAACAAAAGTACACAAAAGTCCCAATAGGACTCCATCAAAATAAAAACTTCTGTACAGTGAAGGAGACAATCAACAAAACTAAAAGGCAACTATAGAATGGAAGGTATTTGCAAATGACATATATGATAAAGGGTTAATATCCAAAACATATAAAGAACTTACAAAACAACTCCCCCCCCCAAAAAAAATTAAAATAAAAAACAGGCAGAAGACATGAAAAGACATCTCTCCAAATAAGACCTACAGATGGCCAACTGACGCATGAAAAGAATGTTCATATCACTTACCATCAGAGAAATGCAAACCAAAAGTACAATGAGATAATATCTCCCACCTGTCAGAATGGCTAAAATCAAAAGCACAAGTAACAAGAGTTGAAAAGGATGTAGAAACCAAAGAACACTCCTGCACTGTCTGTGGGAATGCAAACTGGAGTAGCCACTATGGAAAACAGCGTGGAGGTTCCTCAAAAAGTTAAAAAACTACGATTTTTTAAAAGAACTACGATTCAGCAATTGCACTACTGGGTATTTACCCCCAAAATATAAAAACACTAATTCGGGATGCCTGGGTGGCTCAGTTGGTTGGACGACTGCCTTCGGCTCAGGTCATGATCCCGGAGACCCGGGATGGAGTCCCGCATCAGGCTCCCAGCTCCACGGGGGTCTGCTTCTCCCTCTGACCTTCTCCTCGCTCATGCTCTCTCACTGCCTCTCTCTCAAATAAATAAATAAAATCTTTAAAAAAAAAAAAACACTAATTCAAAGGGATGCATGCACCCCATGTTTACAAAAGCATTATTTACAATAGCCAAATTATGGAAGGAGCCCACATGTCTATCAACTGATGAAAGGATAAAGATGTGGTAATACACAGATAGACACAGACATCACAGACACACACACACCCCACCCAAGATTATTATTCAGCTATGAAAAAGAATGAAATCTTGCCATTTGCAATGACATGGATGGAGCTAGAGAGTATCACAGAAGGACACAAATAGCATATGATTTCACTCATACCTGGAATTTAAAAAACAAAACAAGTGAAGATAGAGGGGGGAAAAAAGAGAGAAGAAAAACAAGAAATGGATTAACTAAAGAACCGATGGTCACCAGACGGAAGGGAGTTGGGGAGATGGGTTTAATAGGTGATAGGGATTAGGGAATACACGTATCGCGATGAGCACTGCATGATACATGGAATCACTGAATCATTATACTGTACATCTGAAACTAATAACACTAGGTTAACTAACTGGAATTATGAACAATTTAACATCAATCTTTTTATAATGGCTATTTCTGGATGCAGGACTTTCATTTTCTCTGATCTCCTTAAAAATCATTTATAATCAGAGGTAAAGATACTTATTTCAATTTTGAAAAAGAAAAAAGACAACACTTTATGCATCCCAAAGAAATAATATGGTGCCCTAGAAGAGTTGGTCCACTAAAAGAACAAGACAATGACCACCATCTGCTGCTCCCATTCTAGCCTCAAATCTGCCATCCCAGTTTAGATAATGCCTTCCGACTCTACATCTTCCCTACATGGCCATTCATATTTAGTTCTCGAATTGTTATCTTTACTACATGTAAGAGGGAAAACAGGACTGTGAAAAGAACATGAGACTGGGAATCAGAGAGCTATATTTAAGTCCTATCCTCACTATTGACTATGTGACCCTGATTAACCTCATCAACCTTAAATTACTTCTTTTAAAATATTTTTTTATTTAAAAGAAGACTTTTTACTTTTTTTATTATTTTTAAAGATTTTATTTATTTATTTGATAGAAGACACAGCAAGAGAGGAAACACAAGCAGGGGGAATGGGAAAGGGAGAAGCAGGCTCCCCACTGAGCAGAAAGCCAGGTGCGAAACTCGATCCCAGGACCTTGTAATCAGGACCGGAGCCAAAGGCAGCCGCTTAGCCCCTGAGCCACCCAGACACCCCAAGATTTTTTTTTTAAGTAAGCTTTACACCCAACATGGGGCTCAAACTCATGCCAATTTCAGGAGTCATACGCTCCACAGACTGAGCCAGCCAGGCACTCCTAAACTTAAATTATTTAGACTACAAAAAGACACTCCCTATCTCACGGTTGTTGTGAAAATGTAAAGAACCAGGGGGCGCCTGGGTGGCTCAGTGGGTTAAAGCCTCTGCCTTTGGCTCAGGTCATGATCCCAGAGTCCTGGGATCCAGCCCCACATGGGGCTCTCTGCTCAGCGAGGAGCTTGCTTCCTCCTCTCTCTCTGCCTGCCTCTCTGCCTACTTGTGATGTGTGTCTGTCAAATAAATAAATAAAATCTTTAAAAAAAAAGTTGATAAATTAAAAAAAAAAAGAAAATGTAAAGAATCTAAGTATAAACTATAGAGTTACGCAAACTGAAGTGCAATACAAACATCAGTTACTGTTGTTTAATTCAGATCTCCGCCCCCAGGCACAGGACTAGCACTCACCTGATGCTAAGTAACTCCCATTAGCAATCATGTTGTTACCACAAACTTGACATACCCACATTTCAATTCAGTGCTTTTCCTTTAAAACTGTTCCCCAACTTCTTTTGTCAAAAAAGCTATCATTTTCCCATTTTTCAGAACTTCAGTTTTTCCTAAAGCCTATCCATTTTTTCCTCTAGAGTTCAACCCTTCATTTTCCAATGACATAACCCTTATTTTAGAGCCTGGAAACTCTTCTCGCTGCCTTTAAGTCTCCATCCTGCTCCAAGTCTTCCTGAGCTTTCCTACCAGTTAAAACCACTGTCATCAGGCTGCATCCCTCCTCAAGAATCTTCCCCAGAGCTTCATAGTTGCCTACAGAACACAAATCAATGGCCTACCATGCTCTGTAGCTTGTTTTTTTTGCAGCTCTCTTCTGTGACATCAGTATAGTACTTCACAGTTTCACTGAATTTCATTATCTGTCTGCTCCTTTAAGAACGTGAATTTGCCAACTCTGGCTTAAAGCTACACTAACATTTAAAGGGCAGACTTTGAAGCAAGATTTACCCTTATGTGAATCCCATCTCTCCCAATGAGGCTCAGACAACCTGTAAACATCAGTTTACCATCCACAGACTGAAAGGATACCTTTTACAGAGTGTATTTCATACTCCTTTATTGTGCAAGGACTAAAAATAAAAGCTCTAAAGATGGTGGCAATTATAACTTTAAACTCCAACATTCACGGACTTCATAATTACACCCTAGTTTACCTTTCTAGAAATATCTCCCAACTACTTCTTTACAGGAAACTTATATTCTCTCACTTTATATAGCTCTGCCAGATACAAGTCCCCCAATTTCTATTATGAATTTTATTCAGCCAACTATGGTCCAAAAACATGGTTCTGTTAGCACTTCTGGGAAGTTTTCTCTAACCACAGGTGGCCCACTCTTTTCCCTCTGAATTTACAGAGCTCTTACTAGCTACATAAAGTAGTAGGAATTATCAGAGGGGAAAAAAAAAAATCTCACATCATAGAAGGACATTTGTTCCACCTGGATCCTCTTGGGATACAGTCAGCTATAAATGAGGGGGAGATGGGAGATATCAAACCATCTCCTACACTCCTGAAAAACACTGTCTACCCAATTTATCAACTGGAGATTAATTTACAGTTTCCTCTTTGAGAGACGGCCACCATAATTTAAGATCAAGTCAACTGTTCCAGTTTACTGTCAACTATTCAAAATTTATAACTAGCTTCCTTAGGGCACCTGGGTGGCTCAGTGGGTTAAAGCTTCTGCCTTTGGCTCAAGTCATGATCCCAGGGTCCTGGGATCCAGCCCTGCATCGGTCTCTTTGCTCGGCAGGGAGCCTGCTTCCCTTCCTCTCTGCCTACTTGTGACCTCTATCAAATAAATAATAAATAAAATTAAAAAAGAAAGAACAAACTAGTTTCCTTATGGAGAAAACAAAGGAAAAAACCTCAATTTCTGACTTCCCAAACTGAACACATTCAGTCATTATTCACTCTCTACTTGTTAAATATCCAACATAAGCCAGAAACTGTGCTAGGTGCTGGGATTACAAGTCTCCACAAGTAGCTTTCAGGTCTAGCCGAATAGATAAAATTTGAATGAACTAGGTATGCTGGACCAAAGTTTCATAGAAAAAGAACAAAAATTAGGAATAATTTTGTTTGATTTGCAATTCTGGAAATTGGAATTTGACTTCACTGAGGGTTAACTGTGTGCTGCATCAATGAAAATGTTCAATACAAATGGAACGTCTGGGTTACCCGGGGGACTGAAAACTGGACTTCAAATCCTCCAAATCAGATTATTTCCATCTGATCTTACCCTTTTTCTTTTCCAAGAGGAAAACAAAAAGAAAAAAAGAGGAGTAGGTCAGTCATTTTCCTCACATTTCCCCAAAGAGAACTTTTTCCATAGAAGTTCAGAGCCTCCAAAATGAAGCTCCACGTAGACAAGCAACTTCTTATAAGATAGCACCCAAAGAATGCAGACAACCGGAATACTTTTAATAGTTTGGCTTTAGGTTTTTTTCCTGCGTATACAGAAAAAAAAATATGTGTATATACGGACAGTTTGGTTTTACAAAAATGAGAAAACATTATGCATACTGCTATACACCTTGTTTGAGCTGAATAACATAATGTGGGAATCTTTCCATCAGTACATATAAATGTAGTACACATCTTGCTGTCCTGCCATTCATAAAAATTATGTAAAATGCATGACTTAGATAACATGAATTTGGAGTATTAGTAAACAATCTAAAAAACAAAAGCCCCAATACAGAATATCAAAAGATGTCATTCTGAATTAGTCTCTTTCATAAAAACTTAATTCCTTAAGTATTATTGTATTTAAACATGTTTTTTCATACATGCTATGTCACTTGATAACTTCTGCTTACCAGAAATTTAAAAAAAAAAAAAGCCATTAAGATGAATTTAAGTCAAGTTTGCTAGAAAACAGCTCTCCTGCCTCCAAATTATACCAATTATGGAAGCCATATCCATTTTTTTCTGTATTATTGTCATATCTGAAATATAACACCCAGGACTATGTATGGTATAATTTTTAAGGAATGGCAAGATCAAGTTGTGACACTCCCTTTAAATGTGAACTCGGATTTTCTAAACTCCTACTAATATTCACCTAATTATGTCTATAGCAAAAGTGTTATAGTTCTGTGCTTCATTTTATAATGACTTAGTTTAAAAATGAAATCAAAATTATATATAGCAAATATTGAACTAGCTTAATTCTATTAAACCATATGTAAACATAAAGCAGTATCAAAAAAAGGATGTGTACAACTC
>PISX010014923.1:0-51104 GCA_004024625.1 Mellivora capensis | reverse complement strand
GAATTACAAATTTAACAAATTACACATTAATTAATTAAAACAAAAACCCAGCTGTTAAAAGGAGAAGCAGGTTTCCTGGGAAATCTGTACCATCTCTAGAGTGTGTTCTTTGTTGCAGCATAGGCAAAGAGTTTCTGTTTCTCTATTTTCAGGGATACAAGCAGCAGTGAGAGTGAAGAGAGTTCTGGTTCTTCTGATGATGAGTTAATTGGCCCTCCTTTGCCCCTTAAAATGACGAAAGAGCCAAGTAATCATATCGAGGAAGATATCCTTGGTCCTTTACCTCCACCTCTTTATGAAGAAGTAGAAGAAGAAGAAGATGATGATGGTGATTCAGAGGAGGAGGAGGTAAGTATATCAGTAGTAATGGAACAGTTCACTGGAGTAGTGTAGGGATCAGTTCCTGCTGTTATTCATGAGTGAGAGCAAATAAAGAACAGTTTTGAGCTTACTAACCCTTGTTGAAAGAACTCTAAAGGATGTACTTCAGGAACAAGGAAATATAACTCAAATAATAAATGGGCAGTAGGAAGCAATGTCTTAAAAAAAGGAGTTGACAGACATTTTGTTAAATCTACATAAGCATTGAGCATTACTATAAGCATTACTACAAGCATTACTATGAATAATAGCAATTAATAAATTTAGGGTGATTTTTAAAAAAAATTTATTTGTCAGAGAGAGGGAGAGAGAGCGAGCGAGCACAGGCAGGCAGAGTGGCAGGCAGAGGCAGAGGGAGAAGCAGGCTCCTCGCTGAGCAAGGAGCCCGATGTGGGACTCGATTCCAGGATGCTGGGATCATGACCTGAGCCGAAGGCAGCCGCTCAACCAACTGAGCCACCCAGGTGTCCCTAGGGTTATTTTTTAAAAAAGATTTTATCTATTTGAGAGAGGGAACGAGCTCGTGCACATGAATGGGGGGAGAGGCAGAGGGAGAAGCAGATTCCTGGCTGAGCAGGGAGCCCCATGTGGGGTTTCATCCCAGGACCCATGAAATCATGACCTGTGCTAAAGCAGCTGCTTTAAAAAAAAATTTTTTTTTTTTAAGATTTTATTTATTTGACAGAGAGAGACACAGAGAGGGAACACAAGCAGGGGGAGTGGAAGAGGGAGAAGCAGGCTTCCCACTGAGCAGAGAGCCTGATGTGGGGCTCGATCCCAGGACCCTGGGATCGTGACCTGAGCCAAAGGCAGACGCTTAACGACTGAGCCACCCAGGCGCCCCCCCTAAAGCAGCTGCTTAGCCGAATGAGCCACCCAGTTGCCTTGATTTAGGGTGATTTAAAAACAAAGTGGATCGAAAATCACTGTGATCAATAATGTGAAATATAGGAGAGTAGAATCAGTTCATTCAGTTGGAAGTACTTCTATTATTTGGAAGGAGGCTAGAGCTATTAATTAACTTCAAATTAGTTTAAGTATGAAAGTTGTAATTTTAAGAGTAATTGCCCAAAGAATAGAAATAAATTGTATAACCTCAAAATAGTAAAAGAAAACCATTGGTATACTTTGTGTATTTGACACTAGGAGTGGATCATTTTTAATACCACTCTGCTCTGTGAAAAATTATTTTCAGTAATAATTGAGATGAAACAAATAATGATCAGAAAAGAAACAGCTTTTGCAAGTCTGTCAGTGACTTTACAAAATGGGCAGTCTTTGCATATTCTTGTTCAGTACCAATATGCCAAATTTTTCAATCTGTGTTAATTCATAGGTAAAGAAAGCTTTTAAAGATTTTTAAATTTATTTTAGAGACAGAGAGAGAGGAGAGCATGTGAACAGGGGAGGAACAGAGGGAGGGAGAAAGAATCTCAAGCTGACTCCATCCCGAGGTTGGAGCCCAATGGAAGGCTTGATCTCACCACCCTGATACCATGACCTGAGCAGAAACCAAGAGTGGGACTCTGAACCAACTGAGCCACCTGGGGGTCCCACATCAAAGAAAGCTTTCATTTTATTTATTTATTTAAAAAGTTATTTTATTTTATTTTTTTCAGTGTTCCAAAATTCATTGTTTACACACCACACCCAGTGCTCCATGTAATACGTTGCCCTCCTTAATACCCACCACCAGGCTCATCCACCCCCCAACTCTCCTCCCCTCCAAAACCCTCAGTTTGTTTCTCAGAGTCTGCAGTCTCTCATGGAGAAGTGAGATGGGGGAAAATCAGAAGGAAGACAAATCAAAGAAAGCTTTTAATTTTAATTTTGAAAAATTTTTTTCAGTTGAAACCTGAGATGTGTGTGTATACGTATATATACACATATATGTATGTGTGTGTGCACGTGTATGTGAAATTAAAAAAAGAGGCACATAAGGATAAATTTGATAGTTTCATTAAAAAATCTTGTTTCAAGATGTTATTAAAAAACAAACAAAAGAAAAAAAATCTTGTTTCATGGGGCGCCTGAGTGGCTCAGTCAGTTAATCGTCTGCCTTCAGCTCAAGTCATGATCCCAGCATTCTGGGGTCAAGCCCTGCGTGGGCTCCCTGCTCAGTGGGGAGTCTGCTTCCCCTTTTGCCTCTCCCCCTGGCTTGTGCTCTCTTTTGATCACTCTCCCTCTCAAGTAAATAAATAAAATCTTAAAAAAAAAATCTTGTTTCATAATAGATTCCTGAAACTGCAGTGTTGACCATTTCTTTTTTAAATTTTTAAATTTTATTTATTTTTAATTATTAACATATATTATTTTTTTCAGGGGTACAGGCCAGTGATTCATCAGTCTTACACAATACACAGTACTCAGCACAACATATACCCTCCCCAGTGTCCATCACCCAGACACGCCATTCCTCTATTTTTTAAAAATTTTGATATCCATTCTAGTGGCTCTTATTTTTTTATTTTTATTTTTATTTTTTTAAAAGATTTTATTTATTTATTTGGGAGAGAGACAGTGAGAGAGCATGGGCGAGGAGAAGGTCAGAGGGAGAAGCAGACTCCCCATGGAGCTGGGAGCCCGTTGCGGGACTCCATCCCGGGCCTCCGGGATCATGACCTGAGCCGAAGGCAGTCGTCCAACCAACTGAGCCACCCAGGCGTCCCTTATTTTTATTTTTTTAAAAAATATTTTATTTATTTATTTGACAGAGATCACAAGTACGCAGAGAGGCAGGCAGAGAGAGAGGAGGAAGCAGGCTCCCTGCTGATCAGAGAGTCCGATGCGGGGCTCGATCCCAGGTCCCCGAGATCATGACCAGAGCTGAAGGCAGAGGCCCCAACCCACTGAACCACCCAGGTGCCCCATTCTAGTGGCTTTTAAAAAATACCTCTTCTCGGGACACCTGGGTGGCTCAGTATGTTGGGCCTCTGCCTTTGTCTTAGGTCATGATCTCAGGGTCCTAGGATCGAGCCCCGCATCAGGCTCTCTGCTCAGCAGGGAGCCTGCTTCCCCTTCTCTCTCTGCCTTCTCTGCCTACTTGTGATCTCTCTCTCTCTCTCAAATAAATAAATAAAATCTTTAAAAAAAATAAAAAATACCTCTTCACTAAAATATATATATATATATTTTCTTTTTTTTTTTTTAAAGATTTTATTTTATTTATTTGACAGAGAGAGAGATCACAGTAGTCAAAGAGGCAGACAGAGAGAGAGGGGGAAGCAGGCTCCCTGCTGAGCAGAGAGCCCGATGCGGGACTCGATCCCAGGAGCCTGAGATCATGACCTGAGCCGAAGGCAGCGGCCCAACCCACTGAGCCACCCAGGCGCCCTATATATATATTTTCTTACATAAAAATCAAAAAATGGCAGATTATGGTAAATATTGTCACCAAATGATCTGCTTTAGAATGTTGTTGGTGAAAATAATTCAGGTGTTCAAACGTTGCACTTTTGAATTCTTCTGCCAACCTAGTATCCCTCTTTTGTTTTTTTCTCAAAGAATAACAGAATGGGAGATACTCAAGTATTGTTTCTTTAACGTATCAGTTTATTTTGGATCTGCTGTTTAAATGCAGAAACATGGGCGCCTGGGTAGCTCAGTGGTTTAAGCCGCTGCCTTCGGCTGAGGTCATGATCCCGGAGTCCTGGGATCGAGTCCCGCATCGGGCTCTCTGCTCGGCAGGGAGCCTGTTTCCCTCTCACTCTCTCTGCCTACTTGTCATCTCTCTCTATCAAAAAAAAAAAAAAAATGCAGAAACATGTAGTACAACAAGGATTAGAGTTACGAAACTACCCTTGAAGTAAGTTTGAATGATTCTGAACCACTCAAAACATTATCTGTAAACATACATATCAGAGTATGTCTGTGCATGTATGTGGTGCAGACTGTCTAACTGGGAGTTCTGTAAATTAACTTCAGGTAGAATACAATGTTTATTGAAAGAATAAAAATATGCCACTTTAAAGCCAGCATATATATTATCAAAATTCAGCATGAATCATAGTAAAAATCAATAAAAAACAAATTTCTAATCTGACATTTTTAGAATTGCCAGCAAATGGTGATAATGAAAAACAGACTCATCTTTGGATGATTTTATTACTGTTTTAAGGTTCTTTTTCTTTTAAGATTTTTTTTTTAAAGATTTTATTTATTTACTTGACAGAGATAGATCACAAGTAGACAGAAAGGCAGGCAGAGAAGGGGGAGAAGCAGGCTCCCCACCGAGCAGAGAGTCCGATGCGGGGCTCTATCCCAGGATGCTGGGATCATGACCTGAGTGGAAGGCAGAGGCTTTAACGCACTGAGCCACCCAGGTGCCCCATTTTTTAAAAAAATATTTTTATTTATTTGAGAGAGAGAGAGAGAGAAAGCACACAAGCAGGGTGAAGGGCAGAGGGAGAACCTTTTTTCCCTCCCTTCTGCTAAGAAGGGAGCCTGATCAGGGCTCCAACTGGGGACTCAGATCATAACCTGAACCGAAGGCAGACACTTAACCAACTGAGCCACCCAGGTGCCCCTGTTTTAAGGTTCTTTACAGAAAATGCACCCCCTTACTGTGTGTACCACTTCCACTGCAATACTCTTAATCTGCCACTGAAGAAGACTCAATCATTCTAGTAAAAGACAGGAAAGAAGAAAAAAGACATAGAGGAAAATCTTGGTAAACAGAGATAGAAAAATAAGGCAGTAGGCACGAATACAGACATATCAGTATTTGCAGTAGATGTTAAGTGGACTCAACTTTCCACTTAAAATTCTCAGAGTAGATTTAAATATTCAGATACATTCTGTTTATGGGTGATACACCTAAAATGTAATGACCAGAAAGTTTGAAAGGAAGAGGCATAAAAAATAGCAGGAAAATACTAACCAAAAGATAATTGATTAATCTCACAAAATTGACTTAAGACGAAATAATCTTTAAGTCATTAATTAAGTCTAATTAGCCAAATGAGTGTCATTACTTAATGCTAAAGGGAACAGTTTATCTTCCAGGAAAATTTGGTATTTCTTAATCTCTGAATCTAACACAATATATTTAAAGGAAAAATTGACAGAAATATTTATTAAACAAAAAAAATGGACAGAAATAATGAGGAATAGACAAATCTACAATCATAACGGAGTTTCAGAAATCCTTAAGACAAACAGAGCATTGTAGTGAACAATATGAATGCATATGTTTTCTCTACTGAACATATATAGAACCCTTATTTGCTATTTTCTTTTCAAGCACATATGGATAAATTTAGGTTGATCATGAAATGTGAGAATATTGTGAGTGAATTTTTGTGTGTCCTCAAAATTCATGTGTTGAAGCCCTAACCCCCAGTGTGGCTGCATTTGGACATGAGACTCTTTGGAAGTAATAAAGGTTAAATTAGGTTGTAGGGGTGGACCCTGATCTTAAAGATTTAGTGTGCTTATAGGAAGAGAGACACCAAAGAGCCAGGTCTGCATATAATAAAGCAAGAAGGTGGACATCTACAAGCCAGGAAGAAAACTCTCAGCAGAAACCAAATTACCTTGATCTTGGACTTCTGGCCTTCAGAACTGTGAGAAAATAAATTTCTGATGATTAACTGTCTAGTTTGTGGTATTTTGTTGTGGTAGCCTGAGCTGATTAATACAGGTCTGCAAGGCTGACAAGAGGTTGGGAAAGAGAGAATGGAAAAAAAGAGGGGTGTTGTGAGCAGGCAGAAAATTGCTATACTGAAGGCTCTGGTGTATGCAAGTGCATGTCATGGTGGTGACATGTCATGTGATTAGTGCATGGCTGAGTCTTCCTATTAGGGGTAAGTGGAAAGATGAGGCTGATGAGATCAACTCTAGAGATCAGTGCACAGAAGACCGGCTTTCTGGAGGGCATGGAGTTTGAATGAGCCTTATAGAGGGTTACATTTTGTTGAGCGTCGTGGGGGTAGGCCATGTCCTGTCTATGAAGAGTAAATGGCAGGAACAGAGGCACAATTTACAAGGTTAGATTTCAGATGATCCAGAAATCAACTTGCCTAGAATAGAAAGTTGATAAAGAAGACCAGACCTTTGACATAGAGCTGATGTGTGAGTAAACCTAAAGTGCAGCTGTGCACTTTCCTCACTTACCGAGGTGTGCTTGGGTATGGGCTCTGAAGCTTGTTTGTAAACTTTAGTCTTTTCTGGGTGTAATTCAAGCATTTCAGGAGACTGGATAACAGTTTTCTGGGTGTGTGGGTTTTTTTGTTTGTTTGTTTGTTTTTAAGATTTTACTTATTTATTTGGAAGAAAGGGAGAGAGTGTTTGAGAAAGAGCAAGCAAGCATGAGCGGGGGTGGGGGTGTGGGGGCTGGGCAGAGAGAGAGGAAGAAGTTTCCCTGCTGAGCAGGGAGCCCATTGTGGGGCCCGATCCCAGAACCCTGAGATCATGACCTGAGCTGAAATTAAGAATCAGTCACTTAACTGACTGAGTCAACCAGGTGCCCCTATTTTCTGTTTTTGTTTGTTTTATAAAATTGTATGTATGGAGTCTTTTGAAAGAAAATTGTTTAAGTCTTTTGATGGGTGTGCCTTTTGTTGTAAACCTAGTAAAAGAATATGCTGATAAAATAATGTGCAAAGCAAGGCTGTTGATGAATGTTCCAATAACAGCCTTAATTTTAAAGTGTGCACTAATTGATAATTCAAAATTTATTAGCATTGTTAATGGATTAACTAAAACTTTTGGAAGGTAGATAAAATAGGAGTGGGAGATTCCTTATGCCTGTTCCAATTCTCCTTTCGTTTCTCTTTTGGATATATATCGTAACCAGCATTTCCAGGCCTAGGACAGAGATGGTGGGTAAAGCAAACAGTTTGGAAACTTGTAAATGTTGTGAATGTGACTTTGCAGTGGCCTTCTTAGATTTGGATAAATTATATTGGCCTTGAATGGAATCCTTCAGTTTTTAGACTGCTTTTGTTTTTTGTTTTTTTCTAAAGATTTCATTTATTTATTTGAGAAAGAGTGAGAGACAGCACAAGCAGGGGGAGGTGCAGAGGGAGAAGCAGACTCCTTGCTAAGCAGGGAGCCGATGTGGGACTCAACCCCAGGCTTCTGGGATCATGACCTGAGCTGAAGGCAGATGTTTAACTGTCTGAGACACCCAGGGACCCTAGACTGTGTTGTAATAGTAGTAGGTGGGTGGCAACCTTAGGGTGTTTTTTTAGGTTCTGAGTGAAAACTTTTCTCCTACTTGTATTTGATAAGTGGGATATTGGCAGCCTTCTGGAGTCAGGGATCATAGGCAAGGAAAATCTGCTATTACCATCTTGAATGTGAATGTTGTGGAATCTAGACAGACAAATTAGCATGACTTATTTTAGATTTTTTGCATAGCAGTGTTTGGCCTGTGTGTCAATATTGAGTTCAAATATTTCTGGCCTTTGAAGGAATCTTATTTTAATGATTGGTTAGACTTAGGGCCTAGTCTTTCTTTGTTGATTCAGAAACTAAATGTAGTTCCTTCAAGCAATCACTTTAGGGTAATGCTAAGCAAAATTATAGGAGATTGTTTTATATATCAGAATGCTAGTTATATTTTTACAGTTTGGGATATATCAGAATTTTCCCTCCTCTCCTTGATTTCCTCTCCTTTTTTCTCCCATGCTTCATCTCATCACCACTAATCTTTTGTGCCTTTTATTTCCTTTGGTGTTTTCAGTCTTTTCCTTTCTACCAACTCTTAGCTTTAAGCTTGCAAACATACTAAAATCTTCCTTTAATTCAGTTTTCCCTCCAAGCTACTGTCTAATTTCCTCTTTTTCGCCCGATGTTTCAAAAGCACTATCTGTATTGCCACCTCTGCCTTGTCACCACATTTTCTCTGGAAAAATTTGTCAGTTTTTGCCCTTACAGTTTCACTGAAACTGCCTTCCCAGAGATCCTCAATGACAAAATCAAAATATCCAAATCCAAAGGCCCTTTTTCTGTTCTCATTCTGTACCTCTGCAATACAATATTGGACAGCGTTGATTTCTTCTTTCTTGAAACTCTTTTTCTGGCATTTATTTATACTATTGGTTTGCTGCCTCTCTCTTTGTTTATTCAATAGATATTTTTTTAGTACTTTTTATGAGTCTGGTACTTTCCAGGTGTTGGGGATACAGCAGTGCATAAAGCCAGCAGGTCCCTGATCCGATGGTGCTCACATTTCTGCTAAAGTCTGTTTTATACTTCATATCTCCTCACATTTCCCCAACCATATGCATTCCTGAGGATCCGTCCTTGCTTGCCCTTGTCATTGCATGTTTGACCTGGGTGGAGCTCCTGTATCTTCTTGTTCTCATGACTCCTATTCGCTGAGAGTAGCTGGAAGTTTTGCCCCATCTCCTTTGAACTATATATCCAGCTTTCTAATGACTCATGCAACATGTCCACATTTAAGCTCCAACAGGATTCTGAATTCAACTGCTAAGATCAAACTCAGACTTTTAGTTTCTCCCACTTAAACTTTTCCTGAAACCACTTAGCTTGTCTCTTTGCCTTTAGGATCTTCTGTTCAGTCCCTTTTCCTCACTGCTTTAAGATTAAACTATTTGTAACTTGAGTCACATTGCAAATAATAATACTCATTCCCTAAATGAGGGAGAATAAACCACCCAGTGGGCAGGACTCCATCTGGGGATTCCTGAATACAGTTTTTTTTTTTTAAACTCAAAGATTTCACTTTTTATTCATTTTCATTGTTTCAGTGTATTTTTTCTTTTTTCTTTTTTTAATGTCCCGTTAGCCAACAAATAGTACATCATTAGTTTTTTTATTTTTATTTATTTTTTTCCTGAATTACAATTTGATTATTTTGTTGCTCAGAAACTTGCAAAGCACTGTGGCCTTTTAGAGAGACTATCTACTTAGGCAGAAAGCAGCCAAGCCAGTCAATATTTGACTGGCTAAATGTTTCAGTAAGTATTACTGAAATCAATGGATTTAAAATTAATTTTAAAGATTTTATTTATTTATTTGACAGAGATCACAAGTAGGCAGAGAGAGAGGGGGAAGCAGGCTCCCTGCTGAACAGAGAGCCCGATGTGGGGCTCGATCCCAGGACCCTGGGATCATGACCTGAGCTGAAGGCAGAGGCTTAACCCACTGAGCCACCCAGGCGCCCCTGGAAAAAAAAATATATATTTTTTTATTTTTAAAAAGATTTTTATTTATTTATTTATTTGACAGAGAGAGAGAGAGAGAGAGAGCACAAGTAGGTAGAGCAGCAGGCAGAGGGAGAGGGAGAAGCAGGCTCTCCACTGAGCAGGGAGCCCGATGTGGGGCTCAATCCCAGGACCCTGAGATCATGACCTGAGCCGAAGGCAGATACTCAACTGACTGAGCCACCCAAGCGCCCCTGGAAAAACATATTTGTTTATTTATAAAGATTTTACTTATTTATTTGATAGAGATTACAAGTAGTCAGAGAGGAAGGCAGGGAGAGAGGAGGTAGCAGGCTCCTCGCTGAGCAGAGAGCCTGATGCGGGGCTTGATCCCAGGACCCTGAGACCGTGGCCCGAGCCGAAGGCAGAGGCTTTAACCCACTGAGTCACCCAGGCGTCCCTGGAAATGAATTTTTTGAGAAAACTTTACAGATGGATTCCTTTTTTTTTATTTTTAAAAATACTTTAAAATATATATATTTTTATTTTTTTTGCCTCAGAAAGTGACATTTGTTCAAAGAAGAAAAAAAAATGACAAGCTATCCATCCCTTGGCCTTTCCCCCTTCCCCCTTCTGCTCTTCTTCTGTCCCTCCATGGTCTGAACCCTGAGTAGGACTAGGTGGGAGGACAGCCACTCAGATGAAGTCAGCAGCACTGAGGGGCATCTCCTCACTGGAGGTGTTGTAGAAGGTCTTGATGTCTTGAAGAGTCTTCTCGTCTTCTGTCACCATGTTAGTAGCCACACTCTTATGGTCACATTGGTCATCACAACTGATTCTGTGGATATAGTTTTCCCTGTTGGTGGGAAGGTCATAGTTGATGACTAAAGAAAGCTGCCGCACATCAATGCCCTGGTGTAGGTTAAGAGAGAGGACAGCTTTAGCGTGTGCATGAGAAAAAGACGTGGTCTATCCAGAAGAGATTGAATTATCTGTGTAGGTGGCCAAAGGAACACAAAGCAAACATCCCCTCTCCAACAACCAGCATACCAGCTTTTATTCCAAGTTGTTACTTCCTGAAGAGGGGAGTGAGAGGGGAGTGAGCTGGCCCTTTGGAGAGGGAATCACCTTGGATTTTATAGAAGATTTTCTTAACAGAGAAAGTGTATTTTATTTTTTAATCCATTAATTCATTATTTTAAATAAAAAAAAATTAACCTTAGACATGAGTTACTTATTTTCAAATCTCATTTTTTTTTTTTTACTGTGGTAAAACACATGTAACATAACATTTACCATCTTAACCACTTTAAAATATATAGTATATTAGTGTGAACTATGTCCACATTGTTTTGCAACAGTTCATTAGAACTTTTTCATTTGGTAAAACTGAAACTGTACACCCAGTAAACTGAAACTCCACTTTTTCCCTACCCTGTGCCCCTAGCAGGTACCGTTCTTGAGAAAGCATATTTTAAATGCTTCAGTGTAGGGCACTTGTGTGTCTCAGTCAGTTGTGCTTCTAACTTCGGCTCAGGTCATGATCCAAGAGTCCAGGGATTGAGCCCTGCATCGGGCTCCCTGTTGTGGGGGTGGGGTAGGGAGTCTGCTTCACCCTTTGTCCCTCACACAAATATTCTCGTCTCTCAAATAAATAAAATCTTAAAAAAAAAGAAAGAAAGAAATCCTTCAATTTGGGAAAATACACCTTTTTAGTGAGGCAAGTTATACCTGTAAACAAAATTAGCAATTTTTCCTCAATTTTGTGTGTGTTTAAAGATATTATTTATTTATCAGAGAAAGAGCAAGAGAGCACAAGCATGAGTGGTTGGGAGGAGCACAGGGAGAGGGAAAAGTGGACTCCGTTGAGCAGGGAGCCTGATGTGGAATTTGATTTTGGGACCCTGGCATCATGACCTGAGTTGAAGGTAGATGCTTAACCAACTGAGTTACCCAGGTACCCCTCCTCACTTGAGTTTATTATTATCATTTTTTAAAAAAGTTTATTTATTTGACAGAGAGAGAGAGATCACAAGTAGGCAGAGAGGCAGGCAGAGAGAGAGGGGGAAGCAGGCTCCTGCTGAGCCGAGAGCCCGATTGGGGGCTCGATTCCAGGACCCCGAGATCATGACCTGAGCCAAAGGCAGAAGTTTAACCCACTGAGCCAGTCAGGCATCCCTATGATTATAATTTTTTTAAAAGATTTTATTTATTTATTTGACAGAGATCACAGGTAGGTAGAGAGGCAGGCAGAGAGAGGAGGAAGCAGGTTCCCTGCTGAGCAGAGAGCCCGATGCGGGGCTCGATCCCAGCACCCTGGGATCATGACCCGAGCCGAAGGCAGAGGCTTTAACCCACTGAGCCAGCCAGGCGCCCCTGATTATCATTTTTTAAGAGGAGTTTTACCTCGTACGCACTCTTTTATTATTTTCCACAGCTGGCATATATCAGTTCCCATTTAGCACTAGTTGTATTGGTAATTCAGGATATATTTTTTAAGGACATATCTAATTTTTCATGAGTATAGGCTAATACATGGAATTTCTGATTTTTAAATTTATCAGACTTCACCAGTTCCTGTTTGCCCATTAGTTCTCCCTAACAGAGTTTTGTGTTGGTGCAGGCTGAAACTTTAATGCTTCCTTTCCATTCCTCTAGTTCCTGCTTGTTAAAATTCTGTCCAGCCTTTAGGGACCAATTCAAATGTGATTTCCTCCATGCAGCCCCTCTACATGCCAACATGCATGTTTTACTCCCCAGGCTTGGCTTCTGCCTTCCATAGCAAACACAAACTGTTTTCTTTGTTAATTCATAACTTGTGTGCTTGTCGTAACTCCTCTGCCTCCACTTTGTAATCATTTGTAATGATCTCAAGTATAGGGACTTGTATATAAATGGTTCAGTAATTTCTAAAAACTCTTAAAAAACCTCTGGTGTAGTGTTTTTATATAGTACACACAGAGTAAATATTTGTCAAGTGTATTTGGCTTTTATAATTGAGCAGTTCATTTTATGACATTTGAGAGTGTTCTGTCTTTGTGACTTAGCAATCCTTAGTTTTTTTTTTTTTAAAGATTTTATTTATTTGAGAGAGAGGCAGTGAGAGAGAGCATGATCGAGGAGAAGGTCAGAGGGAGAAGCAGACTCCCTGTGGGGCCGGGAGCCCGATGTGGGACTCGATCCCGGGACTCCGGGATCATGACCTGAGCCAAAGGCAGTCGTCCAACCAACTGAGCCACCCAGGGGTCCCAACAATCCTTAGTTTTTACGTGGAAAATGGAAGTAGGGATTGAGGAATGATCAGAGGAAATATGAATATAAAAATGTATGAAGATACCTATTTCTGGTAGAACCATTATATTGCCTTTTCCTTTTCCTAATCTATTTTTTATTATTTTTTATCTAAGTTTACAATTTAGCTACATAATAGTTTAATAATTATAGGAACTGCTCTATGATATTAGTTAATTTAATTGTATAGACTGTAACTACTTATGAATCTACCTGTCAAATGAGGCAAAAAAATTATAGTTTTCTCTTCTTAAAACAGGAATTGTAACTAAAAGGAATTGTGATTGTTTTCATTGAGGTGTACTTTATATATTATAATGTGCACGGATCTTCAGGGTTCAGTTTGGTGAGTGTTAATTATTGTATATTTTGTGTTCAGGCACCATCCAAAACAAGACATGGGACATTTGTGTCACCCAAATAGTTCTTTGTGCCCCTTCTAGTCACAAAACTTTTTAAGAATGAGTTTGACAGCTGTATAATTGGAAGGAGAGTTAAGAGAGAACATAAATTAGGAGATACAGTAAAATCTATACCACCTGGTTATGATTAATTTTGTTGTTTTTTTTTATACGCAGTTTACTTCAGTTGCTGGTTAGTAGTTGGTCTAGTGTTACTACTGTTGAGGTCACTGGAATGGAGATGTTAATGTTTTATATCATAATTCTTTTGATGACAAACTTGCTTTTTTATTCCTCCTTTATTCCATTTTACTAACCTACAGTGGTAATGGAATTGTTCTTTCAACTAGAATGTAAATGAAAACAGCATTCAAACCATTACTTAACTTTGTCAAACTATACCAATTGTTAACTAATTAGAAGTATCTAGTATTTGAAGATTTATTCTTTTTCTTTGAGCTTAATGAACAAAATTTCAGATTGGTAGGGTCAGAGAAAAGGGGGGGTAAAAAATAACTTCTAAATCGTATCTGTTGTGCCTGATTCTGATTTTTTTAAATGTAAAAAAGGTTGTAACTTACAGTTAAGTGGAGACTTTGGGATTATTGAGGATTTTTATTAGCCTTGCTGTCCTCTTGCCTGTTACTGCAAAAAATGAAGAGTTGCATTTTTATGACTGTAGCTAAAGGCTAGATGTAGCGGTGCCTTTTTAGCTATGAGCACCTGTTTTCCATGAACTTTCTCTGACTCCCAGGCTGGCACGTTCTGTAGTGAAGAGTCCACGTTTGGGCCACCGCTGTGCTGCTCTGACTTCTGGTCTGAGGCTTCTCATCCCCTTGGCCTTGGTCATTGCCAGCCACCTGTATCAGTCAGTCACTTTCCTTCATGCATAGGGAAAGGTTGAAGAATTAACAGTGGGTAAAAGTTCTCTTTTAGTTCTCAGAAGTTGCTATGAGAATGAGATGATTTAAGTAAACACTTAGGATGGGGATTGACACATTCTAAGCACTCAAAATTGCTGGGGTTTATCATTGTTTTCATCGTCATTACCATATTTGATTAATGACCAATTTTAATTTAATTGCAGCTGTCTGGGAAGAAAAGTCTTAAAAAAAATGTGAGGGACCTTAATGATCTTAACTTCAGAGGAAATTAATGTTTTTTAAAACAGAACAATTTAATTACACCTGCAAGATTCTGTCAGTAGAGGATGCTAGAAGCTCTATTCCAAAATCAAGTTAGTGTGTTCCTGACCATTTCCAAGATGCAAATCTTTGAAGGCCTTCATTCTTTAGAAAGACACTAGGGGGCAATAGAGATATTTTGGCTTTTGGCAAAAATCCATTTTATTCAACTGTCTCCTGTCTATTGTGGAAGGGAAAAAAGAGGAATCTTATAAACAATGTCTTTTATAAATTGGAACAAGTAAGGTTTAGGTTGAGATTCATGCTGGAATAATTATTTTTTAAAAAAGAATAATGCAGAAAAATTATGAATATTCTTTTGTGATTTGATGGTATTATATTTACAGGATTTTTTTTTTGTATCTTTAAGTTTTTTAAGTCATTAACTATATGATAAAGCTTTATGGCAGGAATATTAAGGATAGCTTCTTCATAATTTAAGATTTGTCTGTCAGCTCAAATAAGAAAGTTTATATTTCTCTGATCACGAGAATAATCCAAACTTTTATTTATTTTTTATTTTTTTATTTTTTTTTAAGATTTTATTTATCTGACAGAGAGAGACACAGTGAGAGAGGGAACACAAGCAGGGGGAGTGGAAGAGGGAGAAGCAGACTTCCCGCCGAGCAGAGAGCCCGATGCGGGGCTCGATCCCAGGACCCTGGGATCATGACCTGAGCCGAAGGCAGATGCTTAACGACTGAGCCACACAGGCGCCCCAATCCAAACTTTTAAAAACACATATCAAATCTTGTCACTTCTCTGCTTCCCTTGTCACTTTCCTATCAGTAAACCCTCCAATTTCTTCCTGTCACAATGTTAAGAAATCCCAAGTTCCCTGCTGTGACCTCTAAGGCCTCCATGACTTGGTTTCTTCACATCTTTCTGACTTCATCGCCTTCCGCTCCCTGTCTTGCTCACTCTTCTCTACCCACAGTGACCTTTCTGCTTTTCTTCTTAGCAACCATGCTTCTTCCCTCACAAGCTTTTCTATTTACTCTTTCCTATACAGGAAATAGGTCACAGAGCTTTACATGACTCCCTCTCTTCATTTGGATCTTTGTGGAAGTGTTACCTCTTTGACCACCTTCTATAAGTACCTCCACTCGCTCTACTGCACTGTTTTTCTGACACTGCTTTATGGTAGTTACCATTATTTGACATCTTTTGTTTGTGGACTTGTTGTCTTTCTCCTCACAGTAATACAAGCTCCATGAGGGCAGTTATAGTGTCTCTTTTATTGCTGTCTCCCCAGTGGCTTGACTGGTTCCTGGCACAGAGTAGGTGCTCAAGGAATATTTGTTCAATGAATGGCCATCCTTGGCTGTGGTCAGAGGTACTCTCTAGCCCCTAAACATTTCACTCAAGAAAGCTAGCTTCTGATATAGTCACAATTATCCCTTAGAAGCTCAGGAATCAATACCTACCCTTTTCAGGCTAGTCCTGCCACAGTGCCTTTGTTAAAAGGCTGCAGTTCCCTTTTTTATTTTTTAAAGGTTTTTTATGTATTTCATACACAGAGAGAGATCACAAGTAGGCAGGCAGGCAGAGAGAGAGAGAGAGAGGAGGAAGCGGGCTCCCCGCTGAGCAGAGAGCCCGATGCGATGCCGGGCTCGACCCTGGGATCCTGACCTGAGCTGAAGGCAGAGGCTTTAACCCACTGAGCCACCCAGGCACCCCTGGAGTTCCCTTTTAAGCTCCCATTGCCAGGTAGGCTTTTGTATCTTCTCAGGTGGCTGCCAGGAACAATCACTAGTGTGTGTCCTTTCTGCCTTTGAGCAGTGGCTTTTCCCCCCCCAACAAATATTTTGTGTGATTGTCATGTGAATGACACTGCTAGCATGAACTGTTTTCTTTATTTGCAGTAGTTAGCGTGTAGTGATGAAGATGGACTTTTTTTTTTTTTTTTAAGATTTTATTTATTTGACAGAGAGACACAGTGAGAGAGGGAACACAAGCAGGGGGAGTGGAAGAGGGAGAAGCAGGCTTCCCGCTGAGCAGAGAGCCCGATGCGGGGCTCGATCCCAGGACCCTGGGATCATGACCTGAGCTGAAGGCAGACCTCAACGACTGAGCCACCCAGGCGCCCCTGGACTTTTTTTTTTTAAAAGATTTATTAGAGAGTGTGTGCAGGTATGTATCTGCAAGGTTGCGGGAGGCGGGGAGTCAAGCAGACTCCCTGCAAAGCCGACTCAAGGCTTGATTTCACCACCCTGAGATCATGACACAAGCCAAAATCAAGAATTGGGATGTGTAGCCAACTGAGCCACCCACGTGCCCCCAAAGATGGACTAGTTTATACAAATAATACAAAGCATAATTTAAGTGCAATGAGGAAGGCAAGAGGGTACTTTTTTTTTTTTTTAAAGATTTTATTTATTTGACAGACAGAAATCACAAGTAGGCAGAGAGGCAGGCAGAGAGAGAGGAGGAAGCAGGCTCCCCGCTGAGCAGAGAGCCCGATGCGGGGCTTGATCCCAGGACCCCAGGATCATGACCTGAGCCGAAGGCAGAGGCTCCAACCCACTGAGCCACCCAGGCGCCCCAAGAGGATACTTTTTATCTGACTGATTGTAGTCTGCTTAATTATAAGTTATTTTAAATGTAAGTATATTTACCCTGGTAAATTTCTGTCATTATGATGTATATACTATATAGTAAATTGCAAATCTTGCAGATGTAAATTGTTATTAAGTCTATGGAAATGATGTTAAGGATGCCCTTTTTCTCTACCCAAAACCATTTTCAAATGAGGATTTAGTTGAGTTACACTAGTTCTTAAGTGAAAAAAGGAAAATTGATAAGGGCGGTAAATGATTTGAGTATCATAGGAGCCTGATACTAAGGGCCTTTGAGGGGCACCTGGGTGGCTCAGTGGGTTAAGCTTCTGCCTTCGGCTTGGGTCATGATCCCAGAGTCCTGGGATCGAGCCCTGCATCAGTCTCTCTGCTCAGCGGGGAGCCTGCTTCTTCCTCTCTCTCTCTGCCTACTTGTGGTCTCTGTCTGTCAAATAAATAAAATAAAATCTTAAAAAAAAATAAAGAGCCTTTGAGAAAATTGATGAAGACCTTGAATATTTTTTGCAAAAACAGGTGAACCATGAGAGACTATGGACTCTGAAAAACAACCTGAGGGGTTTTGAAGGGGCGGTGGGGTGGGAGGGTAGGGGAGCCTGGTGGTGGGTTTTAGGGAGGGCACGTATTGCATGGAGCACTGGGTGTGGTGCAAAAACAATGAATACTGTTACACTGAAAAGAAATAAAAATAAATAAACAACAACAACAACAAAAAAAACCAGTCCTTTTAATAATCCTTGCCAGAATCAGTCTTATAGAGTCTTTATGCCATTTTATATTATCAAAAATTTCATTGGAAAAATGACCCCTCCCACCTCTACCCCATTCTCTCTCTGCTCAAAACGCTGCTATTTTTTTTTCCCCCACACTTTATGTTTTTTTGATCCTAGGTTCAGGGGATTGAATTATTCATTCTTCATAGTTCTGTTTATACTGTTGTAATTGACCGTAAAAAAATACTGTTGTAATTGGGTCTTCCAAAGTCCTTCACTTGTGTGGAATTTTTTTTATGTGGAATTTTTTGTCTTTTGTTTTCATTTCACTTTTCTTTCTAGATCCTAACATCTTCCTACATATGCCTCAACTCGTGGCTCTGTTTCCTTTTACTTTACTTTAAAGCTTTTTTTTTTTTTAAAGTTTTAAAAGTTTTTTTAAAACTTAATTCAGTGTAACTTTCCCCCATTCCTTATTTCAGTTTGTTATTTTACTATTTTATTTATATATATATATAATATATTTTATATATTTTAAAATATATATATATTTTAAAATATATTATCTTTAAGTAATCTTTGTTCCCAACCTGAGGCTTGAACTTATAACCCCAAGATAAAGAGTCACATGCTCTGTCCACTGAACCAACCAGGCACCACACTCAGTTTGTTATTTAAAAATTTTGCTTTGAATGTCCACAAGAGCCAAACTATGGAAAAGAGCCTAGATGTCCATTAACAGATGAACGGATAGAGAAGATGTGGTATATATATACAATAGAATATTATGCAGCCATCAAAGAAACACGAAATCTTGCCATTTGCAATGACATGGGTGGAATTAGAGGGTATTATGCTAAGGGGAATAAATCAGTCAGAGACTACACTTGATCTTAGCCAAAAGGCCGAGAAGCAATAATAAATCAGTCAGAGAAAGATAATTATCATATGATCTCACTGATCTGAGGAGTTTGAGAAACAAGACAGAACATCATAGGGGAAAGAAGGAAAAAATGAAACAAAGCAAAACCAGAGAGGGAGACAAACCATAAGAGACTTTTAATCTCAGGAAACTGAGGTTTGCTGGAGTGAAAGGGGTGGGAGGGATGGGATGGCTGGTGATGGACATTGGGGAGGGTATGTGCTATGGTGAGCGCTGTGAATTGTGTAAGACTGATGATTCAAAGACCTGTATCCTGAAGCAAAATAACACATTATATGTTAAAAAAAAAAAAAAGAATGGAAGGGGTTAGTGTAATAGAAGTTTATAGTTTCTTCCTTTGTTGGAAAAAAAATTATGCTTTGAGTTGCTTTATTGATAGATTTTAGTTTTTCTTCTGCCTTTCCAACTATAAGTATTTTTTTATTGTAACTTTTTAAAGATTTTATTTATTTATTTAACACAGAGAGAGAGAGAGAGAGAGAGAGCAGTAACACAAGCTGGGGGAGTGGGAGAGGGAGAAACAGGCCTCCCGCGGAGCAGTCCAATGTGGGGCTAGATCCCAGGACCCTGGGATCAAAGCCTGCATCGGGTTTGTTGCTCGGTGGGGAGCCTGCTTCCCCTTCTCTCTCTGCCTGCCTCTCTGCCTACTTGTGATCTCTGTCTGTCAAATAAATAAATAAATAAAGTCTTAACAAAAAAAAGAATGAGGGTTATGTAACTAGTTTTTGCACTCTACTGAATGTTATAGAAGACAGTTATAGAAAATACACATCAGTTTGTTAGTTTAATAGGTATAAAAACAGTATTTGAAAATAAAACAGCTCCTTTGATCTTTCATCCTTTATGTTTACATGAGGAAAAGTGCGAGTTTTGCTTGTGTCAGTTTTGAGAAAGATTTCTCAATGCTTGAATCTTAAAATTTTAAAGAAGTGTTATTATAAAGAATTTCTAGAAAATCAGGACTATCTACCAAAATTGATATCATTTGTCTTTTAATGGAATTATGTACTTTCTTGTTTTCATGATTGTAAAGTTTGCATTTGAGTAAATTTTATATTTTTAAGTACCAAATTGATAGAATGGCATGGAAGTACATATTGAAGCAGCTCCAACAGAGCTTACTTTCTTTATTCTTCTATAGACCTTGATCCTTATTTGGAAAGATATTTTATTCATACTATTTGTGCTGAGTGCTAGCAGTGCGGCAAATTGTGAATTTGAAATAAGACCAAGACCACCAAGTTCACTCACATAGCCTATCAGGCAGCTGTTGGTTGGTAATGTTGCCATTTTGCTACTGACCTGGATCGGAATCAGGGAGTCTTTATTCAGTTTTGCATCCCAAGAGCCTTGCAGAGTATAAACAGGTATTAAATTTTTTTTTTTTAATAAATGAAGAAGTTGGTGGCACAGCCTTGGGTTTTGTTTGTTTGTTTGTTTGTTTGTTTTTTTTTACTGTCATAAAAAGGGATGCTTCAACAAACCAGGAATTCACTGTTAAGCCACAGTTTTCTGTCTCTGCAGTCTCCTTTTGTATGATTTATGATAAATAAATAAGCAGATGCTCAAATCTAGAACCAAATATTACTGACAGTGGGTACTTCATGCAGCAGTGTCCTAAGCACTGAAGATGAAATAATTCCTTTCATCCTTCTGGTACTGTTTTCCTCTGTTGACAGATAAGGAAACTGATACTCAGAGATGCTAAGTAACTTTCCCAGGGCCACCCAGTAGTAAATGTTGGAGCCAGCTTTTGTATGTAGGGAATCTGCTCCAGAATCCTTGTGCTTAACCATTATGCTCTCCTACCTCTGCTTGTAACCCATCCTGCTTCTCAAGAGTCACCTCTTGCCCCTCTCCTCCACCTACTCATGCCCCATCCATATAAACTATGAACAGTCTTTGCATATGAATGACTCTTTCGTGCATTTCAGTGTGCTCTTTCTTCTCTCTGGATGGTGGCCTACACTTAGTAAGTACTACTCCATTCACTTGGCAGGCTTTGTAAGCATTGGCCCTTGTGGGGTGTATTGTGACAGATCTGTCTCCTTCATCAGGGAAGAACCTTTTCAGGTTTTTTTTTTTTTTAAGATTGTATTTATTTATTTGAGAGAGATCACAAGTAGGCAGAGATGCAGGCATAGAGAGATGCGGAGTGGGGGGGGAAGCAGGCTCCCCGCTGAGCAGAGAGCCCGATGGGGGCTTGATCCCATGACCCTGGGATCATGACCTGAGCTGAAGGCAGAGGCTTAACCCACTGAGCCACCCAGGCGCATGAACCTTTTCAGTTTTAAGGATCTAGCTTTTCTTCTTGTGAAAGGAGAACATTTTCTTTTTGTAAAAACCTTCATTGATCCACAAAAATAGAGTTGAATACCTCCTTCTTTATGTGTTAGTTATATTTCTCTATTATTTTATATTATAACAGCTTATTGAGATATAATTCATATGTACTCAATTTCACAATTTGCAGGTATACAATTCAGTGAGTGTTAGTATAATCATGGAGTTGTGTAACCATCACTACCATCTAATTTTATGACATTTTCCTCCTCCCTCAAAGAAACCTTGCACTCTTTAACTTTTACTTCCTCTTCTCTCATCATTACCCTATCCCTAATTCCTGGCAATCACTAATCTACTTTCTGTTTCTGTGGATTTGTTCTGGACATTTCATACTACTGGAATAATACAGTAAGTGTTCTTTTCATTGATTTCTTTTACATAGCATAATGTTTTCAAGGTTCATTCATGTTTAGCACATGTGAGTACCTCATTCCTTTTTATTGCCAGTATTGTCAGACAGTGGAATATTGTGTGACATTTTTTTTTAATTTCATTTTTTTTTAATTCATTCATCAGTTGATGGACATTACCTATGAACATTTTTAAAATTTTTTTTAAAATTTATTTATCAGAGAGAGAGGGAGAGAGAGAGAGAGAGAGAGAGAGCACAGGCAGAGTGGCAGGCAGAGGCAGAGGGAGAAGCAGGCTCCCCGCCGAGCAAGGAGCCCGATGTGGGACTCGATCCCAGGATGCTGGGATCATGACCTGAGCCGAAGGCAGCCGCTTAACCAACTGAGCCACCCAGGCGTCCCACCTATGAACATTTGTGTAGAAGTTTTTGTATGGATGCATATTATGGTTTTGGGGGTTTATATCTAGGAGTGGAATTACTAAGTCATATGATAATTGTGTTTAATATTTTGAGGAACTGGTTTTAAGCTGGCTATACCATTGAAAATCCTACCAGTAGTCTTATGAGGATTCAATTTTTCACATTTTCACCAACGCATCTTATTGTTCGTCTTTATGATTATAGCTGTCCAAGGAACTGAAGTGGTATCTCATTGTAGTTTTGATCTGCATTTCTCTAAAGAACAGTGATGTTGAGCATTACTTCATGTGTATATTGGCCATTTGTATATCTTCTTTGGAGGAATGTCTCTTCAGATTTTTTTCCTCTTTCAGTTTGTTTATTTGTCTACTGTTGAGTTATCAGGGTTCTTTATATATTCTGGACCTAAGTCCCTTATCAGACACACAATTTCCAAATATTTTCTCTCATTCTGAGTTGTGCATCACCTTCTTGATGGTGTACTTTGAAGTACAGTAACTTGAAATTTTGATGAAATCCAGTTTATTTTTTCTGTTGTTTGTGCTTTTGGTGTCATATCTAAGAAGCCCAACTCAAGGTCATGAAGATTTACTTCTGTTTTTTTCTAAGACTTTTATAGTTTTAATTCTTCCATGTTGGTCTTTGATACATTTTGAGTTCATTTTTGTGTATGATTTACATAGGGCCTTCTGCTATTGTCACAACCAGGATAAAATGATAATTGTGATACATTTGTTTACAAGTATGTACTTTTCATAGCTTCTGAGCTCATGAAGACAATGCCTATGTCTTCCTTATTTTGGGATTCTTAATGTTTATTAGATATGGCTTTTAGTCTGCCTGTGGCTTCAAATATTTTATCTTGAGAGTACACAGAAAAACTTGAAGAGTAGTTACAAAATGTGAATAATTGATAGATATGTCCCCGTGTTTCAGAGGGATATATAAACACATTATGGTAAGTAAAAATATGATTGCCTATTATTTTTTCCTCATAGATTTCACTTATTTTCTTTTAAAAACAAGTTGTCATTAGTAGGTAATCTTTATTATCTTCAGTTAAGAAGATCTATTTTGAGCACCTGTACTATACTATTAGGTATTATAGATACAGATCAAATAAGACATTGTACTTGTCCTCAAGGATCTTACAGACTAATGGGGACATGGCAAGTAAACAATCTACTTTTGTTCTTTTTCTTTTTTTTAAGATTTTATTTTTAAATACTCTCTATATCATGTGGGACTTGAAGTCAAAATCCCAAGGTCAAGAGTTGCATGCTCTACCAACTGAGCCAGCCAGGTGCCCCAAATATCACTTCTTTCTAAACTTCTGCTCTCTCTCCTGCTTTAAGTTGTTTCTTTTTATTGTCTTTATTTTTTATTTTTTTCTTTTCAAAATTTTTATTTAAATTCTAGTTAGTTAACAGACAGTGCAATATTGGTCTCAGTAAAAGATTTAGTGATTCATCACTTACATACAACACCCAGTGCTTGTCATAACAAGTGCTCTCCTTAATACCCATCACCTATTTATTTATTTATTTATTTATTTATTTATTTATTTTTAAAGATTTTATTTATTTATTTGAGAGAGAGGCAGTGAGAGAGCATGAGCGAGGAGAAGGTCAGAGGGAGAAGCAGACTCCCCGTGGAGCTGGGAGCCCGATGTGGGACTCGATCCCGGGTCTCCAGGATCATGACCTGAGCTGAAGGCAGTCGTCCAACCAACTGAGCCACCCAGGCGTCCCCCCATCACCCATTTAGTACCCCCCTACCCACCTCCCTCCATCAGCCCTCAGTTTGTTCTCTATCATTGAGTCTCTTATGGTTTATTTCCTTTTTTTTTTTTTAAAGATTTTATTTATTTACTTGACAGAGATCACAAGCAGGCAGAGAGGCAGGCAGAGAGAGAGAGAGACAGACAGACAGAGAGGAAGGGAAACAGGCTCCCCGCTGAGCAGAGAGCCTGATGTGGGGCTCGATCACAGGACCCCGAGATCATGACCTGAGCCAAAGGCAGAGGCTTAACCACTGAGCCACCCAGGCGCCCCGGTTTATTTCCCTCTTTATCTCTTTTTCCCCCCTGTCCCTTAGGTTCATCTGTTTTGTTTCTTCAGTTCCACATATGAGTGAAATCATTTGTTTTCTCTGACTGGCTTATTTCACTTAGCATAATATACTCCAGCTCCATCCATGTTGTTACAAATGGCAAGATTTCATTCTTTTATTTTTATTTATTTATTTATTTTTAAAGATTTTATTATTTATTTGAGAGAGATACAGCGAGAGAGAGCCTGGGAGGGGAGAAGGTCAGAGGGAGAAGCTGGAGCAGGGAGCCCAGTGTAGGACTTGATCCTGGAACTCCAGGATCATGACCTGAGCCAAAGGCAGTTGCTTAACCAACTGAGCCACCCAGGTGCCCTATTTTTTAAAATTTTATTTTTTTTTCCATTTTGTTTGCAAGATTTCATTCTTTTTGATGGCTGAGTAACATTGCATTGTATATACGTACCACATCTTCTTCAACCATTTATCAGTCGGACATTTAGGCTCTTTCCACAGTTTGGCTATTGTCGATAATGCTGCTATGAGCATCAGGGTGCATGTATGTATCCTTTCAAATCTGTATTTTTGTATCCTTTGGGTAACTATCTAGTAGGGCAATTGCTGGACCATAGGGTAGTTTTATTTTTAACTTTTTTGGGGTGCATGAGGGCTCCGCTTTCTCCCATCCTCTCCACAGTCTGCTTTTGTTCTCTAGCAAGAAATGCCCAAGAGCGATTTAAAACACTTGGTCGTCGTGGTGGTGGCTTTAGACATTATGGCAAGTATGAAGTGTTAATACTGTGTTTGTTCCATATTTGGTGGGATAAGTAGGATGCATAATTGCTAGAGCTGGAATTGTATAATTGTCCCAGAGAATATACATAGATCACTTTCTAAGATGTTTCTAATTTTCACTGTCCCTTTGAAAATTGTGAAGCATGTACATGCTTTTGCATGTATGGAAAGTTATATTAAATCAGACATGGTATGCATTCTGCAGTGTTGTTAGGTTTTAAAAGAACTGTAGCAGAGGGGGCACCTGAATGTGTCAGTCGGTTGAGCGTCTGCCTTTGGCTCAGGTCTTGATCCTGCATCCTGGGATTGAGCCCCACATCAGGGTCCGTGCTCGGCAGGAAGCCTGCTTCTTCCTTTGCCTGCTGCTCTCTCTCTCTCTCTGTCTCTGACAAATAAATAAAATCTTTATTTAAAAAAAAAAAAGAACTGTAGCAGAGGAAAAGGATAAAGATATCGCAGTGCCAGGTAAATTTAATAAAAATTTATTATGGCTCAGGGTTCTTTTGTTTTCCCAAATATATTAGTCCTTACCTAATTTAACTCATACTGTGGCACCTTTTGTAGTTAAAGTTAGTAAAGTCCGTGCATCTTTAACTAAATAGAAACAGATTGCCCAAGCTGTAACTCAATGTTTATTAAAAAACAGATATGAATTCTTTTTTTTTTTTTGAGATTTTATTTATTTGTTTGACAGAGAGAGATCACAAGTAGGCAGAGGCAGGCAGGGGGAGGGGGGGAGCAGCTCCCAGCTGAGCAGAGAGCTGGATGCGGGGCTCGATCCCAGGACTCTGGGATCATGACCCAAGCTGAAGGCAGAGGCTTTAAACCCACTGAGCCACCCAGGCACCCCCAGATATGAATTCTTAAATGTAACTCAACATGGTATAACCTATGTTGAAATAATTTTACACTGTACCTGAGATTCTGAAACTTGATGAAACCTTTTTATCTCAAGGCATTTTTTTTTAATTAAAAAAATTTTTAAAAAAAATATTTATTTGTCAGAGAGAGGGAGAGAGAGTGAGCGAGCAAGCACAGGCAGACAGAGTGGCAGGCAGAGGCAGAGGGAGAGGGAGAAGCAGGCTCCCTGCTGAGCAAGGAGCCGATGTGAGACTCTATCCCAGGACGCTGGGATCATGACCTGAGCCGAAGGCAGCCGCTTAACCAGCTGAGCCACGCAGGTGTCCCTCTCAAGGCATTTTTTACTGTGCCTCCCAACAGTTCCTAAAATACGTACTTTCAGGAAAAACCTTGTAGCCATAGGCTCATAATAATTTCGTCCTTATAATGGGTTATAAATATAAAGTACTTTGTCACATTAACTAATTTGGTTATCACAGCAACTCTGTGCTTTGTTTCTCAAATGAATCATTCTAATAAATACTTAGTCTTTGTAGACTGGAGGCTAAAGATTTGAAGCTTTCAGTGGATAATTAATTCAAGTTATAAAGATTTGAGATTGATGTATACGTTGTTGCCACTGACATGGTGGAGGTGGGGGTTTTTTTTGTTTTGTTATTCTTAAGGATAAGGCAAATGGTAAAACTCAGGACCTTTGTTTATAGTTGTAAAAGAAAGCCTTCTTTACAGGGTGGAGGTGAAGGAGTGGCAGGGAGGAGTTTCATTATAGGGGTTCTAGAAAGCCAGGTTGCTCCTTTTTATTTCTGTTATAACACTCTCCCACAAATTACCACCCTCTTCCTGGCAAGTCCAACTCCTTTGTTCTTCTGTTCCTGCCTGAATTGGTTGTTAATGTTGTGGGTAAGGGTGGGCTCTTAATAGGCACATTAATAAGTAATATATAGAAAAGTACCACTGCAAGTAATAAGACTATTGTTAGGCTCTTTAGATATTAGTATCTTACAAGAAACTGCTTTTTAATTACATAAGGAATTTAAAGAAAAATAATTTCTTTGCTCAATGTGAGGCTGGAACTCGGGACCCCCTAGATCAAGAGTCACATGCTCTACTGACCAAGCCAGCCAGGCACCCCAGTTTTTTTTCCCCTTTTTTAATAATCTATTTTCCAACTTTACTGAGGTGTAATTAACAAAAATTGTATATATTTAAAGGGTATAATGTAGTGTTTTGATATATGTATAAATTATGAAATGATTACTACAGTCAGGTTAATTAACATATCTATCACCTCACATGGCTACTGTTTTTTGTTGTTGTTGTTGTTTGTTTTTTTGGCAGTAAGAACACTTCAGATCTACTCTCCTAGGAAATTTCAAGTATGCAACACAGTATTATTATTTTTTAAAATTATTTTTAAAATTTTTAAATTAACATATAATGTATTATTAGCTCCAGAGGTACAGGTATGTGAATCGCCAGGAATACACACTTCACAGCACTCACCATAGCACATACCCTCCCCAATGTCCATAACGCCACCACCCTACCCCCCTTCTCCTAGCAGTCCTCAGTTTGTTTTGTGAGATTAAGAGTCTCTTATGGTTTGCAACACAGTATTCTTAACTACAGTCATCATGTTGTACATTGGATCCCCAGAACTTACAATAACTGAAAGTTTGTATCCTTTGACTGGAAACTTCTTCAAAACATTAATTTTCTAAATGTAATTTGGGACAGTATTCAAATGTTGCAGAAAATTTCTAAAACAAAAAATGTGTGAATGCTGTGAAAAGTTATTGATTGCTACTAAAAGCAGTGGAGAACCATTGAAGGTTTTCAAAGAAAAACAGCATAAGAAGAGAAATATCATGGTAGTGAGCAGGGCAGAGAGAAGTGCAAAAGATAGCAGAGAAGAACTTTTCAGTGGCATAGAGAGTGTTCATAGTTTCAGATGTGAATAAGTTTTAAGGTAAACCATGTCATCCTAGAATGTCATGAATAACCTCCTCTGATTTTCCCATTTTTATCAGTGAAAAACCCAAGGTTCTACACAATCAAGTGGCTTAATGAAGGTTACAAGTGGAGTTAATTGCAGAATTCTGTCTAGATTTCAAGATTCAGAAATATCAAATAAGAGCAGAAATACTCATAAAATTTTAGGGTATCAGGGAATGATAAGGTGTATATTCATGGTAGCTTTAGAAAATAAATGTATCTTTTGTACCAATATCAATACCAATACTAATATTATTTACCAATAAATGTACCAAAATCCTTTTGGTAATTACCTGCCATTATTGTATGATAAGGGTAGGAAATTGTCATCTTTGTGTTTACTGATAATGTCATGGAGTTTAAAAAAAATACAAGAATGACCTATCCTTTTTGAGATTTTCAACCTTCACATAAGTATAAAAAGTTATTTAACAATATGCTTTTAAGTCATGTTACTTAGAAATATTCTCAAGCTGCAAGGTTGCAGCTTGCAATAGGGCATAAATTGTTTGAGGGTGATTTAGAGGTAGTTTGGGAATACTACTAATTGAAGGATTGGAACCAGCTGTGAGAATTAGATAGGAAATTGTCTTTCCTTCCTGCAATATTTTATACCTATAGTTTTACATTTTTGGAGGAAGATTTTAAACATTTGATAAATGATTTATTTTGAAGCTTACCAAGAGTTTATTAGAACATTAAGAAGTATTTAGGCTTAATACTATGCATCTTTTTGTGATTTTTAAATTATTTTTATTAACATATATTATTTGCCCCAGGGCTATAGGTCTGTGAATCATCAGGCTTACACATTTCACAGCACTCACCATATCACATACCTTCCCCATAATCCAACCACCCTCTCCCTACCCCCCCTCCCACCAGCAACCCTCAGTTTCTTTGTGAGATTGAGAGTCTCTTATGGTTTGTCTCCCTCCCGATCCCATCTTGTTTCATTTTTTCCTTCCCTACCTCCCAAGCCCCCTACCCTCAAATTCCTCATATCAGAGAGGAATTATCATATGATAATTGTCTTTCTCTGATTGACTTATTTAGCTCAGCACAATACCCTCTAGTTCCAGCCACATCATCACAAATGGCAAGATTTCATTTCTTTTGATGGCTGCATAGTATTCCATTGTATACATATACCACATCTTCTTTATCCATTCATCTGTTGATGGACATCTAGGCTCTTTCCATAGTTTGGCTATTGTGGACATTGCTGCTATAAACATTCGGGTACACGTGCCCCTTCAAATCACTACATTTGTATCTTTAGGGTAAATACCCAGCAGTATGATTGCTGGGTCGTAGGGTAGCTCTATTTTCAACTTTTTGAGGAACCTCCACGCTGTTTTCCAGAGCGGTTGCACCAGCTTGCATTCTCACCAACAGTGTAGGAGGGTTCCCCTTTCTCCGTATCCTCGCCAGCATCTGTCATTTCCTGACTTGTTAATTTTAGCCATTCTGACTGGTGTGAGGTGGTATCTCATTGTGGTTTTGATTTGTATTTCCCTGATGCTGAGTGATGTTGAGCACTTTTTCATGTGTCTGTTGGCCATAAACATTAAAAAAAATTTTTTTTTTGCTTATGTGGGTTTTATCTATGAAAATTATTTTTTAGTTAGGTTAAATACACAAAATTTATAATTTTTTGGTAAGATTTTATTTATTTATTTGACAGAGAGAGGCAGTGAGAGAGGGAACACAAGCTGGGGGAGTGAGAGTGGGAGAAGCAGGCTTCCTGCTGAGCAGAGAGCCTGATATGGGGCTTGATCCCAGGACCCTGGGATCATGACCCGAGCCAAAGGCAGATGCCTAATGACTGAGCCACCCAGATGATAATCTTAATTATTTTAATTTTTATTTATTTAAAAATTATTAAAATTTATTTTTATTTTAATTCCATTATAGTTAACATACAGTGCTATATTAGTTTCAGGTGTACTATATAGTGACTCAACAGTTCTGTACATTACTCAGTGCTCATCATACTCTTTAATCCCTATCAAATGTTTCACCCATCCTCACCCCCCCCCCCACCTTCCAGTCTTAACCATCTTTAAATGTTTAAATGTACAGGTCAATAGTGTTATGTTGTTGCATGTTCAGTCTCCAGAACTGTTTTTATCTGGTACAGAAACTATACCCATTAAACAATAATTCCCTATTTTCCCCAACTCTGGCAACCACTATTGTACTTTCTATGAATTTGACTACTCTAGATACCTCATAGGAATTGTACAGTATTTTTCTTTTGTGGCTTGTTTCACTTAGCATAATGCCCTCCAAGTTCATCCTTGTTGCATGTGTCAGAATTTCCTCCCCCCCCCTTTTTAAAGATTTTATTTATTTATTTGTCAGATTGAGAAAGAGAGAGAGAGAGAGCGCTCACACAAGCAGGGGGAGAAGCAGCAGGGAGAGCAGCAGGTAGTGGAAGAAGCAGACTCCCTGCTGAGCAAGGAGCCTGATGCGGGACTTGATCCCAGGACCCTGAGATCATGACCTGAGCCAAAGACAGATGCTCAACCGACTGAGAAACCCAGGTGTCCCTTTCCCTGATGAATACTTCAGTTGCTTCTGTCTTTGGCTGTTGTCTTGCTGCTATGAACATGGGTGTACAAACATCACTTGCAGATCCTGCTCTTAGTTCTTTTGGGTATATACACAAAAGTGGGATTGCTGAATCATATTTTAAATTTTTTGAGGAGCTACCATACTGTTTTCCATAGCAGCAGCCCCATTTCTGTCCAGCAGTGTAAAAGGGTTCCATTTATGTATGTCCTGGTCCACATTTCTTTTCTTCTTATTTTTTTAAATAATAGCCATCCTGTTACTGGTATCTCAGTGTGGTTTTGATTTTCATTTCCCTGATGATTAATAATGTTGAGTATCTTTTCATGTACTACTTGTTGGCCCTCTGTATTTCTTCTTTGGAGAAATCTATTTAGGTCCTGTGCCAATTTTTGAATCAGGTTGTTTGTTGTTGTTGTTGAATTGTAGCAATTTTGTATTTTTAGATATTAACCCCTTATCAAATATATGATTTGCAGACATTTTCTCTCATTCTAGAGGTTGCCTCTTCACTGCCTTTCCCTTTTCCTGCCCAGCAATTTAAACTCGACCCAGGCAAAAATATTTGCAGTTTAGTAAGTGTCAGGATTTATCTTATTCTCTCCTGGATGCCCTCTACATTCACCTAGGGAACCTCTATATTTCCAAAGGCCTCTCAAGCATCTTTTCTAAAGCCTTTTCTATATGTGCTGCCGAAGCGAGCACACTTCTAAACCCTTTTCTAATCGCCCTCTACTTCCCCAGGCAAAATGGAATTGAGCACTGAAACCTGTGTTCTTCTGTCATAGCATCTGAAACATTTCAGTGTTGCTTACTTGTTTACCTGTCAGTTTTGCTTTACTGAATTGACAGTCCTTAGGAGCAGTGTCTTTGTTAGTCTTTTTATTTTTACTGTAGTCCCAGGTGTCTGGTATATAATTAAATATTCAATAAATGTTTTTTAAGGGAATGTGTGATGGTGGATAATTCAGTCAGTCTATTGGATCTCCAGATTTATACTAGAATAGACTCTAATTTTGTTTTTCTGTGATACCAAATGGGCAATTATTTACAAAATGGTTTCTGGGAGAATGTAGCATTCGTTTGCAAGTTCCTGGTTGGTAGTCCCCATTCTCTCCACACAATTCATAGCCTCTTTGTGGCAGATCTTTGTTTCTCGGTAGACTTTTGATTAGGCGTTATAGGGCCATACATATGTAACTTTTTAAACTTATGGCAACTTTATTCCAGAAGGGTTATTTCTGATTTGGAAGGCTTTTGAAAACACTTTAAGGGTATGTGTCAGATGAAACTGCTCATGTTATTCCAGATATATTTGTTATCCTTGTTATTGAGGGCACACCAAAGAGCCTGGGAAATAATCCTTTGGTTGGCATTTAAGACCAAACCAAAACAAAAGCTGGTATCTTTCCTCCTCTTCCATTAAGACTAGATTTTGTTATGAATTCTTATAATAAATGACTTCAGTGAAGTCTTGCAGCTTATGATGTCCCTGGAATGAAAATCATGAAAATATTTTATTGTTACAGCAAATTTCACACTTAAGCCATATCCTGAAAAGTCATTAGCAAAATTTCTGGAAAAAGAACAGTCACCATCAAATGATACGCTACCAAAAGATGAATTGCTACTATTTTAGATGATTTAGTTGTGCCAGTTATATGGACCTCTTATGAGTTATGCCTTCTATGATTTCCAGTAAAACTTTGGTTTTAAGTGTAAACAACATTTATTTAAACATTTAATTCACTCCAACTATAAATACTAAATTGTTCTGTGTTCTTGTAAGTTTTTATTTTAAGTGCCAGAAATTGTCTATATATAGGCACATTATACATTGAATTCAATGAAGTAATTTTCATCCTTCCTCTTAGTGACAGTGTTTCTGTTTCCTAAGTGATGAAAAACTAATTAGTTATGAAATGAGACACAGACTATAATAGAATCTTCTCTAAGTGAAACATCTGAACTGTTCTCCTGTATTTGCAAGAGTATGTAGCACTTATACATGAGTTTTTATTGCTTACAAATGTTTTCAACTGCAAAGGGAACAGTGGCTTCCATAATTTAATATAGGGATAGTCCAGAATTCATTTGTTCGACTTTTAAATTATTTTGGAATTTGTGTTGGAATATTGGTATCACTGAAATCCAGGTATGTGCAGCCCTTTTCCAAAGCAGAGTAAGTCATGCTGTAATGTCTGGTACTGAAATAAATTGTAAACTCTCCAGCATTTCTTTAGGTTATTGTGAGGTTAGGGTTCCTGTTCAGTGTCTTCTCATTTCCTAATCTTCACTGCTCTGTGGCGGTGGTGGTAGACTGTAGTAATCTCTGAGATGCAGACATTCTCAAACAAAAGTGCCTCTAATTCTCTATACTGGCAACATTTTTTTTTTTTTAAGTAATCTCTACACCCAACATGGGGCTGGAACTCATGACCCCAAGATTAAGAGTCGCATGCTTTACTGACTGAGCCAGTTAGGCACCCCTGTACGTGAGACTTTAAATTTACTTTTCACCTGGGATCTAATCATTTGGTTGGTAAAGGTTTGCTCTCCTTTATGGACATAAACCTTAATGTTTGAAAGTAAATTAAAAAGTACAATCTAGGGACGCCTGGGTGGCTCAGTTGGTTAAGCAGCTGCCTTCGGCTCAGGTCATGATCCCAGCGTCCTGGGATCGAGTCCCACATCGGGCTCCTTGCTCGGCAGGGAGCCTGCTTCTCCCTCTGCTTCTGCCGGCCACTCTGTCTGCCTGTGCTCGCTCTTTCTCGCTGTTTCTCTCTGACAAATAAAATCTTAAAAAAAAAAAGTACAATCTAATGTGATCTACAAGGTAGACATTGGGCACAAAACACTTTTGTGTTTGTCTGCCATACACCATCTGTTTTGTGGATTGGGGATCCAGAGATAATAATAGATATACAAAATTTTTGAGAAGCGACTATCTTGCAGTTTGGTTACAGAGTGGTGGGGAGGGAGATAGGGCAAAAATTACAATGGATTTTGATAAATTCTGGATCGAGATAAGGAGGGGTTGTCTCCTTATCTGAGACATGGGAGTACATGGAAGGGTCACTTAACCGAGTTTGAAATGTTGAGAAATGCTTCTAGGAGCAGGTCACATCTGAATTGAGTCTTAAAAGATGAGTAGGAATTAGCCAGTTAAGGAGGACGAGAAGCCTGGAAATAGACTAAGATGATATGACTGGAGAGATAGGAGGTAAGCCTTAGAATAAATGTTGGCTGTCATTTACTGAGCACCTACTTTGTGATGAATGCTGCATTATAAGGCTTAAACCACTTACCTCACAGTAACCCAAAGGGCAGGTGCTATTATCTTTTACATATAAGTAAGGAAACAGTCATAATTCTCCTGCAGTTATGACAGAGTTATTGAGTGGCAGGGCTAGATTTAAAAAACCTAGTTTCGGGACACCTGGGTGGCTCAGTTGGTTGAGCGGCTGCCTTCGGCTTGGGTCGTGATCCCAGTGTTCTGGGATCGAGTCCCACATCGGGCTCCTTGCTCAGCGGGGAGTCTGCTTCTCCCTCTGCCTCTGCCTGCCACTCTGTCTGCCTGTGCTCACTCTCTCTGACAAATAAAATCTTAAAAAATAAATAAATAAATAAAAAATAAAAAACCTAGTTTCCTTGGGGCATCTGGCTGGCTCAGTCAGAGCACGCGACTCTTAATCTTGTGGTTGTGAGTTCAAGACCAACTTTGGGTGTAGAGCTTTAAAAAATTAAATAAATAAAAGAAAATGTTAAAAAGAATGTTCAACCTTAAAAAAAACATAGAAATAAAACTCCTAGCTTTTCTGGCTTCTTGCCTAGGCTGCCTCCTCGCAGGAAAGAACAATTTCAAGAAGGAGGAAATAGTTAAGTAGTTGCCATGCTGTTGAAAGGTCAGTTGTGCAGGTTAAGTTCTGACTTTATAGTGACTTGTTTGTTTATTCAGGAGGTATTTACTGACAATTTCTTAAGTGCCAAGGACTGTGTTGGGCATTAGGAATAAAAGGACACATGCCAGAGTGGTAGAGGTAGAAGGGTGACAGGAAGCAGAGATACTTGAGTGAAAACTTGTGTAAGGAAGCTTGATTGCAAAGGAAAAGATAATTATATAGCAGTAAATATAGGGGAGATTGCTGTGTGTATATGTGTGTCTAATATGGCAAGCACTTTAGTTGTTTATGTGTCGGGAAGAAAGAGCCTTAGCAGTGGACAAGTTTATGATGAGATAAAACTAGTGATTGATTGATTCATCAAGGATGCTAAAGAATGAGGGGAGATAGGGACCAAAGTCTGTTAGATTGCACATATCTAATAAGTAGATTGAAGGATAATCCTCACATAAATTTGTAATGGCCCTAGGATTTTAGTATGATTACCTGGCTCTTGGATAATGGAAACTTGACTAAACAATGAAATTTCATATTCACATGATCACTGTGATTCCTTATGTCTGATTTATGCATCCATCTTTTCTCTCCCTCGGTTATCCTGCCCATACCTCCTGCCTGTTACAGCATTCTTATATTGCATTAGAGTGATTGATCTCCCCACCTAGACCACATGGTTCTTGGAAGGGGGAATGGTACAGGCTATGTCTGATGATACCTAGCATCTGGAATAATCTCACTTTAACACATGCTTATTGAATCAATGAATCATTGAATGACTCGGTTCCTTATGTGTGCCATTTTTAGCAGCCGTGTTTTGTTTTTTAAACTTTTAAGGGTTAAAAGATATATATCTACCCTGTACAGATTTTTATTTTATGTAGTTAAGCACTTTAAGTTAGGCCCATTTTTTTTCAGTGAAAAGAGGACTTTAAATATTTGGATGCTGAGAGGGCTTATGGTTCCATACAACCTAAAAAATTTCTTAGGCTTATCTTTTTTGATATTTGAGGTACATTCATGACGAGCTCAACAATTGTCATCTACCTAGACGTGCAGAAATAAGATACTCTCACAAATTTTATTTCCTTTTTTTAAAAAAGATCTTATTTATTTATTTGACAGACAGAGATCACAAGTAGGCAGAGAGGCAGGCAGAGAGAGAGGAGAAAGCAGGCTCCCTGCCGGGCAGAGAGCCTGACGTGGGGCTCGATCCCAGGACCCTGGGATCATGACCTGAGCCGAAGGCAGAGGCTTAACCCACTGAGCCACCCGGGTGCCCCTTATTTCCTTTTTTTAAAGCTTTGTGTAAAAAGCTAGTGATGCAATTTTTAAAAATTCTATTTCCTGTGAATGTGGCATGTAGTCCCCCCCATATGTTGGATACTCATTGATGTCATGGAATTTTCTTTTTTCAGAATCCTGTCCAAAAGATCCCTGACTCACATGAAATAACTCTAAAACATGGCACTAAAACAGTAAGTTTCAAAAATTTGATTCTTTCAATAACAAGGCTCTCATGGAAAAGTAAACCCATGATACGTTTGTATTAAGACTAATTGCACAATGAACTGATAACACAGAAGCTACAGGCATTAAAGAAACAGAAAAATGACATTTCTATTCAATCAAAATAACTGTTCCGTTTCATTTAAAATAGCAACACTTATTGTTATTGTTGGCTTTAAAATCTTGTTCTTTGATAGAGGAACATTACAAGTGAAAAAAAGAAATGAAACTAAAATACAGTTTTCCTTTTTATGGTGTGGGAAAACTTCTCATTACCCTTAGCTTTATTTCTATATCAGTAAAAGGCCCAAGTTTGTTTTTTAGATGAACATTGAGATAAGAAAGGAACATAAAATAGTTACTTTATTGCTTTAAGATCATTATCATTATTACTTAAACTTGCAGATTCTGTTTTTGCATTGTTATATTAATGTTATTTAAAGATTACGAATGTAAAATTTTGAGTTATAACATGAAATCATTTTATTGTAAAGCCTTTGAAAAAGTGGGAGTTGAATGAATGAAACCTCATAAATGAAAGAATAAAATTATCTTGCTTTCTCTTTTCAATGAAACTGCCTTTTTCTAGATGTCTAATATGTAAAGAAGTAGGAAAATACATCCCATAATGAGGAAAACGTCAATCTGTAGAAATAGACCCAGAAATGATGCCAATGATAGAATTAATAGAGAAAAGATGACATTCTTCTTGCCAGATTTTTTGCTTTTGAAAATATCTTTTTCATAAAAATATTTGTTAAGGTGTAGTGGCTTTATTGTTGTTTCAAATGAAGTGAACAATAAATATTTTAAAATGGCTTAGTTTATAGTTTTACTGTGGTAAATATTGATACATATAGCTCACATAAATGCTTTTTGGGGTCCTCAATAGATTTAAAGATCGTAAAGTGGCTTGAAATCTGAGTATCTGAGAACTGCTGCTTTAGGAAACTGTTTCCTTCTGATTTGTGATCTTATGTCTACTTTTTGTTAAATCAGACTTCTGGTATTTTTATTCTGAATATGTGACAGAATTTTCCTAATTTTCATGTTTTTAAGTAAATTAGGAAAGGAACTATAGACTGTACTTAAACAGAAACTTCCCTATCATTTAGTTCAGAGATTTTTACAACCAGAAGTGTTCATGAGTTTTACATCTTTTAAGTATTTCTATTTTTTTAAACTGAATTTTATCTTCTAAAGAATTATAATTAAAAATGTAGTGTCCACTTGTTTTGCACATTAAAAAAATCAACTAAAGCTTCCTTTGTTCTTTAAAAAAAAAAAACAGTTTAATTTAATTATTAGAGAGAGAAGACCACACATGGAGCGGGGAGGAACAAAGGAAGAGGGAGAAGCGGACTCCTCGCTAAGTGGGGAACCCTCCACAGGTCTCGTTCTCAGGATTCCAAGATCATCCCGAGATCATCCTGAGATTATGACCTGAGCTGAAGGCAGACCGATGACTCTCTGGAAGTTGGAAGCTGCTGGCTTCAAACAGCCCTTTCCCCTTCCACAAGGAGGGCTCAAGGAGATGCCTACGGCTAGTCATTAGTTCTCTTATCCTCACCAGAGGTCTCTGCCCCTGCTTGGTGCTGGCAGTCGCAGGGAGGGAGTGGAGCTTACACCCTTGAGGGGAGGACAGGCATAGAATAGACATGCCACAAACTAATTTGCATTTTCAAATTGTATTGTAATGGAATGAACACTGATGCAGTTAGTCATATAAGGAGGAAGACATCACTTTAATTCTAACAGGAGAGTGGAAGGATAGAGTGGGCATAGATGCAAATAAGTTTGTAGCTGGTAGTAGCAGAAGTCACTTCCTAACCTTCAAAAGCTACTGTTTATTTTTATTTTTCGTTGTTTTAGGTTTTAAGACATACAATTGTTCAGGCATTAAAAAATGACTTAGTTCTCATTTGTATGCTTTCTTTAACACATTTCGAGCAGTACCTATCTAACTTAAACTTATAATAAGTCATTAATTATATTTCTATATAATTCTCTTACATTGAAATCAGTGTTTACAGATAGTGGTTGAAATGAGTGAAATTATTTTTTAAGTACCTGGTTTTAATTACAGTAATTCTAACATTAATAACATTTCAATTCTGTTCAGAGAACTGATTTATAGTTGCTTCCTTTATATAAAACTTTGATCCTTTTAGTATTTCATTTGTATGGTAGTCTCATTAATTACTTCTAATGTATTTTTTTCCCTTCTGAGAGGGCAGTAGATCCAGGGACTCCCTGCTTAAGAATAGTGAGTTACCAGTGGGTGTTCACATGTGCATTGGATCTAGGAAAATTCACAGGGAAGGCAGATATTTTATGGAGCCAATGTAAAAAAATGGTATTATAATGTAGTTAGTCACTTATAGATTCAGCTTTAAAAATAATTGTTTAAGGTGATTATATTGAGTCATTCAGCCATATACATAAGAAAATAATTTCTATTCTGTCCTACTTTATTAAATAGATTTCTTAACATTCCTGTTGGCATTTTCTCATTTTGGTAATTTTAGATTCGTGTGGTCTTCTGTTGGTAATTAAAATATCTCAAAAGATTTTCTCAAAATTGTTTATTGAAAAAGCTGATTTATTTATGAGGTTTGGTAGATAAGTTGGGACAAAGCTGGCAATTACATTAAATTAAAATATTTTTTCTTTATTTCAAAAGAGGTAATAGTCATAATAACAAAGTCAAATAATAGAGAAGATGCCATCCAATCGTACTTTTTAGAAGTAATAACAGCTGGTGGGTTGTACTTCCAGTGCCTATAACATAGGAGGTAGGGTTAGAGAAAGGAAATGGAGGTTATCATAGACTATAACTAGATTTTCTCCAGTTAAATTTTTTTTTTTTTTTTAAACCAGGTTTCTGCTTTGGGTCTGGATCCCTCAGGTGCCCGTTTAGTGACTGGAGGGTATGACTATGATGTTAAATTTTGGGATTTTGCTGGAATGGATGCTTCTTTTAAGGCATTTCGATCCCTTCAGCCCTGTGAATGGTACGTATTACACAACTTAATACCTTCATATTTGAAGACAGAGTGCTGTCATCGTTCAAATTCCATCTGTAATGCTCTGTACCAAAATATACTACATTTATATGACCATATGTTACCTTCATTATTTGAGTAAAAGAAAAATGTACCTTAAATTTCTTTCCTTCTCTTTGATTAATCTACATTTTAAAGATGTTTTCAGTCTTTTTTTTGTTTGGTAAAAAATATTTGTATTTAGAGATTATTACCTTGCTAGTTTAATACTCCAGTAAATACTGTGTAATGTCATGTGTATGTGTATGACATATGTGAAGCTGATGACCCAGGTGCTCCTCAGTGCCACACTGTGCAGGTATGGTCAGCTAGCATTATATCAGAAGGGGCTTTACATGTTGCTACCATAAGCCACCCTTTTATTTCTGTTTTTGACCATATCTTATCTTTTAGTATATTAGATATCAAAAATAGATTTTTATTGGTGAAACTGATATCTTGTTAACTTGTATAATGTATGTTGGAAATGAGCTCTTACTGACTAAATGTAGATATTCAAGATATGTGAGTTAGCTGAAATTACTTAGACCCAATTTTCTACTCTTGCATGAGGGAGGCTTAAGAATCTAGTTTGCCAGGGCACCTGGGTGGCTCGGTTAAAGCCTCTGCTTTTGGCTCAGGTCCTGATCTCAGGGTCCTGGGATCGAGCCCCGAATCAGGCTCTCTGCTCAGCAGGGAGCCTGCTTCCCTCTCTCTCTTTCTGCCTGCCTCTCTGCCTACTTGTGATCTCTGTCTGTCAAATAAATAAATAAAATCTTTAAAAAAAATTTAAAAAATTTTTAAAAAATCTAGTTTTTTGGGGCACCTGGGTGGCTCCGTTGTTAAGCGTCTGCCTTAGGCTCAGGTCATGATCCCAGGGTCCTGGGATGTAATTCCAGATCACTCTGTGCTCAGTGGGAAGCCCGCTTCTCCCTCTCCCACTCCCCCTGCTTGTATTCTCTCTCTCCCTGTCTCTCTACATCAAATAAATAAATAAGATCTTAAAAAAAAAGAAGAATCTAGTTTGCCTTTAACTTGAACTCTTGGGATGATGGTTTTTGCTAAACCTAATATCTGCCTGTAAACTCGGTTCTGTCAACTATATGGTTAAAGTTCCTATTTCTGGGCTATTGGGAGTTTGCTTTCAGTGACTCTTTCATGAAAGTGGTGGTTGGAATAAACGAAAGACTAGAGAGCTGGGATTTTTCTTAATCCTGCAGAACAGGTCAGATGAACTGTTTTTGCTTACTTGCTAATAAATGCTTAGATAATAAATGTCTGTATGTGGCTAAGAATTGGATCTGAGATATCAGATTTCTCTGGCAGCTAGTTATCTAGCAAAATAACCTAAAAGTTTTATCTAAATATGGCTCTGGTCAGTTTTGTACAAATCATACTGATTTGTAAATTTCGAAGTCCTAACTCTTAAGCTATCTTTAGTAAGGATTTGAGAATTCCCTAAGTGAACATAGCAGATCTCTGATCAAATGGAAAGGAAAAAAAAAAATTTAAAAACAGGTTATCTCCAATGATGGCTGTATTTATTTATTTGTTTGTTTGTTTATCATTTATTTATTTATTTATGATGGCTGTATTTAATAAAGCTCTCATTATTTAAAATAGTAACTTGGTATCTTGAGTTAGTGTGATGACTTTTTAAAAAAATGTATTTAAAATATGAGGTCATATCTTTTATTCCCATGTGATGGTCTCTTGATTAAGGATTGTGTTTTCCTTCTGCTTTCACAACTGTGAACTCGCTTGTTCAGGATTGTTCCGTACTCTATTAATGATCAGCTCTGAATAGACTCATGTCTCATGAGTCTCAAGCCAGTGCTTTATTACTAAACTGTGTCATTTGCTATGCTGTTGTAACTGAAAATGCAGAAAAACCCAAGAATAAGCTTATTTTCTCTTCCATAATTTAATTGCTGCATCCTATATATAATAGTGAGCTATCAAAGGGAAGATGGGAATAAACAGAATTCTGGACAATCTGTACAAGATTAATGTAAACTCCAGTACTGGAAACATTATATGAATGTTACTATTTTAAGTCATGAGAACTGTGTAACTTTGCCATCATTTGCCCCTAATCTCCAAATAAATGATGGTACTTTTATGACAATATATATATTTTTTACTTAATATGTAGTTTTTTAAAAGATTTTACTTATTTGACAGAGAGAGAGCACAGGTAGGCAAAGCAGCAGGCAGAGGGAGAGGAAGAAGCAGGCTCTCTGCTGAGCAGGGAGCCTCATGTGGGGCTCGATCCCAGCACCCTGGAATCATGACCTGAACCGAAGGCAGCTGCCTAATTGACCAAGCCGCCTAGGTACCCCACCTTACTTTTATACCTATTTATGCATCCATCTGTAATTCACTTTTTATGGCAAAAAATTTCAAACATAGAGAAAAGTAGAGGGATTACTGTAATAGCCTTTTACCCTTTACCTAGATGTAACAATTAAAAACATTTTTTGTATTTGCTTCATTTTTGTAATTTTTGAAGTATTTAAAAGTAAAGACATATATAGCTTTCACTTTGAAATAATTCAGCATGAATCTTTCAAAAATATAGACATTTCCCTATGTAAATATAGCTCCATTTATCCCAACAAAATTATTTAGAATTTCTTTTTAAAAAAATTAAAAAAGAATTTTGTTTAGTTACTTGACAGAGCGAGAAAGAGAGAGAGAGAGAGAGAGAGAAAGCATAAGCTGGTGGAGTAGCAGGCAGAGGGAGTGGGAGAAGCATGCTTCCTGCCCACCCAGAAGCTTGATATGGGGCTTGATCCCAGGACCCGGGGATCATGACCTGAGCCGAAGGCAGTTGCTTAACCAACTGAGCCACTCAGGTGCCCCTATTTAGAATTTCTTAATATTTCTCTTTTTATAGTCATTTTTTAAATTGTGTTATGTTAGTCACCACACAGTACATCATTAGTTTTTGATGTAGCGTTCCATGATTCATTATTTGTGTATAACACCCAGTGCTCATTATAATATCATCCCATATTTAAATTTCCCCAGTTTGCTTTCAAAATATGCTTTAATGCTGGTTTGTCCAACGTGGATCCAATCAAGTAATACATATCACATTTATTGTGTACTTCTCTTATATATCTTTTAATCTAGGAGGTTTCCTTCCAAACTTCTTTCTTTCCCATGACTTTATTAAATAGGTCAGTTGTGCTTCATAAGGTTCCTCTTCCCTGAATATTCTGTTTCTTTATGGTATCATTTAACTTATTTGTCTCCAGTATTTCCTCTTAAAGATCTGAAGGCTTGATCATAATCTTTAATGTATCACATCAAGTGGCATATATTGTCTAGTTGTTGCTATTTGTGACTTGCAATTAAGATTGATCCTGGATTAAGTTGGTGACATCTGATTCTTCCATTGTAAAGTTAATATTATATTATATACTTGAGATAGGCAAGAATTTTATGGAGAGATATTTGGTAGCGTGGAAATATCTAGATTCTCATCATTGCTTCACTTAGGAAGTTTAGCATCCATTGATTATTCATATCTGAGTCAGTTATCTCATTGAGGGTTGTTAAGTTTGTGATTTTCTTGATTTCCTAAATTCTGTTATTTCGTCTACATTTATTTGTTGACATTCTTCTAAGAGAACTTTTCCATATTAACTGATGTTATTCGGTTATCCTAAAATACAGTTCTACTGTGAAGGCAAGATAAATACTTGGTTATTTAACTACCCATTTTTAGTTCACGGGTAGATGGTGATAAATGAGTTGCTGCTGTTATTGGGGGTGGTGTTTTTTTTTTCTTTTTCCTTTTTGAGTGGCAGGATTTATGACTTTAAAATTTTTGTGTGTTCCAGTCAGTTGTACTCATTATTCTTTTTGATGTTTAAATTGTCCCAGATTTGGCCAGGGGAGTCCCTGATTGCTATGTAGTTTTGACATGTACTCATTAGACTTTATGAAAGCTTACTTATTTTCTGGCATAACATGATGTAAGCTTCCTGGTACATTCCTTTCCAGGCCCTAGAATCAGCATTTCCCCATGGAGATCCTTTTTTTTTTTTTTTTAACTGTGGAAATGGTATTTAGAGACCAAATCTGAATGTTATACCTGCTCATTAATAGTGGGATATCATTCCTTCTTGACCTTTTCAGTGGAAAGAGGTAGGAAATATAGGTGTGTGTATGCGTGTGTGTGTATTTAAGTGACAAGATCATATTGATATTTACATTTCAAAAATTTAGGGGTGCCTGGGTGGCTCAGTGGGTTAAGCCTCTGCCTTTAGCTCAGGTCTTGATCTCAGGGTCCTGGAATCGAGCCCCGCATCGGGCTCTCTGCTCAGCGGGGAGCCTGCTTCCCTCTCTCTCTCTGCCTGCCTCTCTGCCTACTTGTGATCTCTGTCTGTCAAATAAATTAAAAATTAAAAAAAAATTGTTGTCAAAATTTTAGTAAACTTTAACTTCAGAATTTTTTTTAATTTATAGAAAAACTGCAAAGATCATCTAGAGTTCAGGCACACCTCTAACTCAGTTTCCTCTGTTGTTAATATCTTACATTTACCATGGTACATTTATGGCAAGTAAACCAACATTGGTCCATTACTATGAACCAAACTCCAAACTGTATTTGCATTTCACTGTTTTTCCACTAATATGCCTTCCAAGATACACCTTACTTAGTGTTCATGTCTGTCTCGTCTTCTCTGGTTTATGATGCCTTCTCAGTCTTTCCTTGTTTTCCTGACCTTGACAGTTTTGAGGGGTCCTGGTCAGGTGTTTCGTAGAATGTTTCTTGATTTATTATTTTTTTTTTTATGAAGATTTTCTCTGGTTAGACTGGGACTCTGGGTCTTGGGGGATGAATATAACAGAGGTGAAGTGCCCTTCTTATCACATAGCAGTGTGCATGCTATCATGTTTTTAAGGTTTCTCCGCTATGAAGTTACTTTTCCTCCCCTTTCCATTTGCTGTTCTTTGGAAGTAAGTCAGTGAATGCTGCTCACATTTGGAAGAGTAGAAAAATTAAGCTCCACCTCTTGGTGGGAGTAGTGTTTACATAAACTACTTGGAATTCTGTTGATTACTTGATATTTGTTTTATATCTTGGGTTATAAGCCAATACAATGTTATTTATTTTGTTGCTAAGACTATTTCAGCTGTAGTCATTGGGAGCTCTTGCAATTTGGCTCATGTGATCCTTTCATTGATATGCCTCCCCTTTTTTTTTTTTTTTGAGTACTTTTTACTTTTTGGTACTATTAGATGCTCCAGACTCATCTTGTATCGTCCCTGCCCCAGTCCTAGAGTCAGTCATATTTGTTAGGACAGCGGTATCTAAAAACAGGATCTAGTTTCTTGGTGTGCTTATTGTTCCTTCTAGGCTTCTCAGCTGAGGTGGGAATTAAATGCATGTATACACACTTGTGTGTGTGCTAGATCTATAAAATTCTTTCTTTATTTTTATCCATGTTGAGGTAAACAGGGTTTCATACCCATGTCTCTGACTCGAAGCTAGTATACATTGGTCCATTCCAGCCTTCCTCCTCCTCGGAAACCTTCACTTCCTAACAGTGAGAACCCTGGTTCCCACCAACTATCATTTCTGTGTTTGTTTAACCCAAGTACGTGTGCAACAGTCACAGAATGGTTAAGCTGTATTCCTGCTCCATTTTTTAAAAAAGTCTCTTTTAAGTTTTTCAATTAAAATTTCACACTGAGAAATTATTGATGAGATTATTGGTGAGATGATTGATTTAGGAACTAAATCCAAAGGCAAGCTCTCCACTCTGTCATTCACTCGGGTAGGACACACAGTGGGAGAGGCAGGGTGGCCGTGGAGAATCAGGATCCCTGCGAGGCAAGCTTGAGACCCTACCTGGCTCTTTAGTTCTGCCCAAGCCCCGCACATCTAGCTGGAAGCTGCTGATACCAGGAGAGGCAGGGAGCTGCAAGGCCACGAGGAGCCAGCCACTAAGTCGGGGTGCAGGGAGCTTGTGATGGCAAGGAAGCCTCCACACCTTAAGCTGCTGGGTACTTCTGGGAGCCCCTGCTGTATAACTCCTTGGAATGGATCCATGGTGGTCCTCTTCTGATTCCAGAAGGCATGACCTTTGAGAGGACACCTTGTGACTACAAGATCACACTGTTTGGCTTCCAAGCACCTGTCCTGGGACAGGGGGTGAAGGAAGGAGTGCTGGCCTGAGGGGAGGATCCTTTGGGAGGATCTTCTCTGTTGACCCCAACACCTCAGTCAGCTAGCTCATTCTCACATAGATTAGTTAAACTTATATAGTCATATATATTATAGTTATATACTAAAAAGAGAAAAAAAACTTGCCTGAAGAGAAACTCCTTAAAGGACCCACGTGGCTCAGGAAGTTGACTATTCCCTCACCCTCCCTCCCCCAAATTCTTTTATAAAATCATGTAGTGTGGTCTTTAGGAAACCCCCACTCAACCCAGCTCCTCTCAACTTGGCCCTTGTATTCCCATGACCATGGACTGCCCCCCAGCTCCACCCCAGTGCCTGACTGCAACCAGTCTCATCTGTGGCCATCCATCCCAGCCATGGATTTCTGCCAGGTGCCCCTCTACTGTGCTCCCAGGGACCATGTTGGCTGTGGGTGGTGGAGGGGGTGGTATCCAGATGGCCTGGTGGCTTGGTGGGGACCAGGCCCAGAAGGGACTGAAGTTTGCAGGAGAGGAGGAGACCCCAGCTGTCATGGGGATGTTGCTGCTCTGAAGGCCCTCAGAGGCATGTAGCTTGGGGAACATGGCCAGTGCATCAGGAAAGTTGGGTGGTATGGCAGGTGTTTTGCTGGGGGTGCACATCATCTGGCGGTGATGGTAGCTGTTGGGAATGGTGGTTTCTTAGAAAAAAACCACTCAGGGCAGTCCCCAGCTGCCAGTGGGCCACCTGTTGCACCTGTTCACCTGGTTGACAGTACAACCTACAGCCAGCATGAACTGGTTGATCATGACCTGGTGCCATAGGTGGTCTACTTTCACCGACATGGCTCTGGGCGTGTGCAATCCCAGATGGGCAGCGTGGGAAACTTGGTGCCATGGGCTCATGCTAGTCACTGGCCATAGACTGCAGACCTTCATTGCCTACTGCCTGCCCAGGAGTGTCCCAGCACCCCAGCTCCAATTTAAATTTAACATTACAGAATGTTTGCTTAATATCTTTGATTTTTATACTCAAAATCAAAGAACATATTTTTGAGAAAAAACATAACTGGTCAAGACCAGGAGTTGGCAAAATTTTTCTGTAAAGGGCCAGATGTTAAGTATTTTAGGTCTTATATGCCACAAATGATGTTTGCTAAATTTGTGTGTTTATGTGTGACTGTATATTATATAATACTAAATTAAATTCACATTAAATTTTTAAATAATGAAAAAAATGCAGTGGAGGTATTTACTTTTATTTGGCATTCAGTTCTATTCTCTTTATTTTGTTAGCTGATTGTTCCAGTTTTAGATTCTGATATCTAACATATTAATGATCAAATTTTGCTTTTTGCTGATTACAGATTTGGTAAATGTGCAATGAGTTATTCAGTTGATACTTGTTGAATATGGTAGAGTCAGACTTTGGTATGCCATTAGAAGTCTTTCATTAGGGTGTGTGGGTGGCTCAGTTGATTAAGTATCTGTCCTCAGATCAGATCATGATCCCAGGGTCATGGGATCGAGTCCAGCATTGAGTCCTGCATCAGTCTCCCTGCTCAGTGGGGAGCCTGTTTGTTCCTCTGTCTGCCACTCCCCCTGCTTGTGCCCTCTCTCTCTGACAAATAAATTAAAGAAAGAAAGAAAGAAGCCTTTCTTTATTTTCGCGTTGATCTGTTAACCCTTTAGATTAAATTGCTCACAGCTATGGGAATCTATAGACACCTGTTAACTCAGCTAAATTTTTTCATACCTTTCCTCACTCATCTACATTGTTATGTATCACCTACAAAGAAAACTTGAAGGAGTTTGTTGACAGTTTTGAAGGTGTAAAAGCAGAGTGTGCTGTTTTTAAGACAATCTATTCACCATGGTGAGTAAGTGGGTGTCAAAGAGGCATTCACACAAAGACACCCCCACCCCCCCATAGCCATTCAGGATAGGCAGCAGAAGTCCTAAGTTTAGGAGTGAGAATGAGATCAGCTATTTTGAATTTTGGACATCTCTGATGAATATTTTAATATTTTTGAACTCGTTCTCATTTCCCTGGGATACCTTAAACATATTTTGAGGTAAAATGTTTTCTTGATCTACCTGTAGAAAAACGAGATTTTTCAAAATGTTTTTCTTCTGTTGTTATTCAACTTCCTTTTGATGCATCTTCCATTTTGGTATTTTGAAGTGTGTTTAATAATTTGTTTTGGACTTTTGCCCAGCCAACATCAATATTAGATTTGTGAATCTCTAGTTTCTAAAGTTTTTCTTTGTCTCATTTAGTGAAAATCATCAGTACTGCATATTCTCTAATCCAGTGTGCTGGTCACCTTTTGTTTTGTTTGTTCACTGAGTCTCAAAAAAATTATATATGTATGTTCATGAGTTAGAATCCATAGGCACACAGATCCTTCAGATGTATCCTTGTAATGTAAGAAATGTAAAAAAATGTGGATGGAATAAAATTTTTCATAAAATATTAAGAAGCTTTGGATCACTTAGGTAGCCCCAAGTTAAGAATTCCTTATCTTCTGCCCATTTAAAAATGGCTGCATACTCTCTATTCTCTTCTTTTAAAAACATTTTAATTAATTAATACATTAAGTTATGTTCTCATACAGAAATTAAAACATTACAGTTAAAACTAAAGTTCTTCCTTGATCATCTTTAAAAAATCTCTTTTCTAGGTATTCTTACTGTTTTCATGAATTCTTTACGTTTTTTTTTATGCCAACATTGACAAATATACATACCCATCAAAAGAGTATATGCTATGGGCGCCTGGGTGGCTCGGTTGGTTGAACGTCTGCCTTCCGCTCGGGTTGTGATCCCGGGGTCCTGGGATTGAACTCCACATCGGGCTCTCTGCTTAGCAGGAAGCCTTCCTCTTCCTTTCCCACTCCCCTGCTTGTATTCCCTCTCTTGATGTCTCTCTCTCTCTTTCTCTCTGTCAAATAAATGAATAAAATCTTAAAAAAAGAGTACATACTATATTTGTTTTTATAAATGATGTCAGATGGTTGTTATTCCATGATTTATTTTTGTTTTCCACTTCACAGTATTGCTTGGAGATTTTTAATATCCCTACATGTTCTACTGTATTCTTTCCAAGTGTTGGATAGCATATTATGTATAATTTACCATAGTTCAGAACCATCTGAAGGTCTTGACAAAATGTTAGATGCCGAAGGGGGAAAAAAATAAGAGAAAGAGAGGAACAAATCAAGAAACAGACTGTCTCTTCACTCTAGAGGACAAACTGATGGTTACCAGAGGGGAGGTAGGTGGGGACATGGATTAAATAAGTGATAGAGATTAAGGAATGCACTTGTGATGAGCACAGAGTGATGCATGGAAGTCTTGAATCACTATATTGTACACCTGAAACTATTATAATACTGTATGTTAATTGGAATTAAAATGCAAACTTAAAAAAATGTTAAATGCTGGGCCTCACCTTTAGAATTTTAATTCTTTACAGTTGGTGTAGCCTGGGAATAACTGAAATTTGAGCCATGCTGCTGGGGCCTGGTATTACTTTTCTAAACTATGATAACTGAAATTCATGCATATCAGAACTATGCAAAGCAAGGATTGCCTGTGTCTTTTTTTTTTTTTTTTAATTCCAGTGTAGTTAACCTACAGTGTTACATTAGTCTCAGGTGCACAATATAGTGACTCAGTGGTTCCATATATTACTTAGTGCTCATGAAGAAAAGTGTACTCTTCACCTGTTTTACCCACTCCCCCTACCCACTTGACCTCTGGTAGCAATCTGTTTGTTCTCTGTAGTTAAGAGTCTGTTTTTTGGTTTGTCACTCTCTTTTTTTCTTTGTTAATTTGTTTTTTAAATTCCACAAATGAGTGAAATCATGTGGTATTTGTCTTTTTCTGACTGGCTTATTTTGCTTAGCCCTGTGCTCTAGCTCCAGCCATGTTGTTACAAATGGCAAGATTTCATTTTTTTTTTCTTTTTTTTTTTTTAAGATTTTATTTATTCATTTGACAGACAGAGATCACAAGTAGGAAGAGAGGCAGGCAGAGAGAAAGAGGAGGAAGCAGGCTCCCTGCTGAGCAGAGAGCCTGATGCGGGGCTCAATCCCAGGACCCTGGGACCACGACCTGAGCTGAAGGCAGTGGCTTAACCCACTGAGCCACCCAGGTGCCCCAAGATTTCATTTTTTTTATGGCTGAATAATATTCTGTTTTGTGTGTGTGTGTGTGTGTCTGTGTGTGTGTTTGTGTGTGTATACAGCAGATCTTCTTTATCCATACGTCTGTCAGTGGACACTTGGGCTGCTTGTGTAGTTTGGCTATTCTAAGTAATGCTGCTGATTGCCTGTATTTTTAAAAAATACTTATTGAACTATAGTTGATATATAATGTTATATTAGTTTCAGGTGCACAACATAGTGATTTGACAATTCTTTACTCAGTGCTCATCATGATAAATGTAGTCACCGTGTATCTGTCATACAGTGTTATTGCATTATTGACTGTATTTCCAATGCTGTACTTTTCATCTCCATAATTCAATTTATTTTATAACTGGCTCTCTTAATCTTCTTTGCCTATTTCTCATAACTGTCCCCCTTCCCCACCTTCTTTCTGGCAACCATTAGTTTTCTGTTTTTAAGGGTCTGTTGGTTTTGGTTTTTAGATTTCACATATTGGTGAAGTCATACAGAATTTGTCTTTGTCTGACTTATTTCATGTAGCAGAATACTCTCTGCCTCCATTCACGTTATTGCAAGTAACATGATTTCATTTTTTTAATGACTGAATAATATTCCATTGTGTGTGTGTATATCTTTTCTTTTTAAAGAATTATTTATTTATTTGGGAGAGAGAGGAAGAGAGAGCAGGGGAGGGGCGGAAGGAAAGAATCTCAAGCAGACTCCCCGCTGAGCACAGAGCCCAACATGGGGCTCTATATCAAGACCCCCCTCAAGATTTTTAGTATCACATGATAAGGTTTCAGTACTTTATCATTTGTCTTAAATGTTCAACCTTTTCATGTGGATGAATTCTACTTTTCATTAGGTATCTCTTCAAAATTATTATTCTTAATTGATTTATAAATGTTAAATATGATTAAAAATGTTAAAATAAATTTCCATTTCAGAAATTCACCAAAGATTCATAATTGGAGACAGGGTTGTTTCTGATCATGCATTAGAGATCTTCTTCCCAAAGCCATTTTGTGAATGGACACGTAGCAGAACTACTCTGCATATTTCAGTAACTTCTAAGACTGCACATTAAAGATTTCTCAAATTGGGCTTCATGGGCATACTTTTAGGGGTGCATGAATTTCTTTCATTAATTAAAACATTTTGGTTTTTGATTTTGATAATCTTTGGCCAATCCCTAATGCCTGTATTTGTTTAACTGTGTGTTTAAAATTATCTGGGCTGAAGTGCCTAGTGAGAAAGGAGCAGAGACACGCATCATATATAAATGTGCTGGCACCAAGGGAAGATTTGTTTTGTCATGAAGTGATGTACGAATAAATTTTTCACAGTAGTTTGAAAAAGACAATTGGAGGGGAAATTGTGTCATCACTGGAGCACAGTAAAATAGGCGTGTGCTATAGCACACCGTAAATATTCGTTAACTAGCTGATCTAAAAGAAGGTTAGAGGACTTAGGTAGGTGGACATAATTAATTTGTTCCGTAACAAAGAAGTTGTTTCATTCTGTATGATACTGTTTCAGCAAACATTTCAAAATTAATCTGAATTCTTTGGATCTTTTGTTTTAGTATTTACTTAAAAAAATCACTTTATTGAGGTACGGTCTATATAACATAAAATTCATTTATTGTAAGTGTGCAGTTCAATAATTGTTAGTAACTTAAAGAGTTGTGCAACCAGTACCACAGTCTGATTTCCATCACTCTAAAATCAAATCTCATTCCCATTGTGGTCACTCTTCATTTCCTCCTCCAGCCTTACACAGCCACTAATCTGTCTGTTTCTTATCAGTTCGGTTTTTCTGGACATTTCTTACATATGCAGTCATACAGTATGTGGTCTCTTGTATCTGACCTCTTAGCATAATTTTTTAAAAATTAAATTATTTATTTTTATTTCTTTTCAGCGTAACAGTATTCATTGTTTTTGCACCACACCCAGTGCTCCATGCAATACGTGCCCTCCCTAAAACCCACCACCAGGCTCCCCTAACCTCCCACCCCCTGCCCCTTCACAACCCCTCAAGTTGTTTTTCAGAGTCCATAGTCTCTCATGGTTCACCTCCCCTTCCAATTTCCCTCAACTCCCTTCTCCTCTCCATATCCCCATGTCCTCCATGTTATTTGTTATGCTCCACAAATAAGTGAAACCATATGATAATTGACTCTCTCTGCTTGACTTATTTCACTCAGCATAATCTCTTCCAGTCCTGTCCATGTTGCTACAAAAGTTGGGTATTCATCCTTTCTGATGGAGGCATAATACTCCATAGTGTATATGGACCACATCTTCCTTATCCAT